>JASAOG010000359.1:0-201192 GCA_030265305.1 Biomphalaria pfeifferi
ACAAAAGAAAATTGAAATCGATTCCTATTTTTCTATGGCCTCGTTCAGTCACGGAGCGTCTATGGATCATTTCATAGAAATGAGATGAAAGTTTGGGCATTAGCTACATTCAAATTATATCAACAAGACCTGTCTTCGAGGCCGAAGATAAAGGATGATCGCATGATCGTAGTATTTCACGAGGTTACTCGGTCCGATATATATTTTTACATAAACCATAAACGTTTTTTGTCTGTGGTCGGTTTAAGGTTCTCTTTCTGCTGTCTACAGCAATAATATGGGGTTCTAAATGTGTATCGTGCGGACTAAGCTGGTCTGTAAAGCGTTTGGAGAGGGGAGGGGGGCAACCTCTGTAACGCCGAACAGCTTTCATTCAGCTCACTGAAAAGGACTTTTTTATTAAGACCGTCGTTTCCCTTACGGGATATGTGTCAGAGAAGCTGTCAAATATGAACGGTCTCTTTACAAATAATATAGCAAACTAAACATTCATATTGTTGTAACTCTAGGGTAGGCACTCAACGTAAAGGCAGGCAACTCAACACAGTTTAACAGGAAATAAAGATAGGTGTTTATTCACTAGGACAAACACATAACATCCTTCAAATTCCTCAGAGTCTTGCTACTTATTTACCAGTCCTTTAGACAGCAGACCGAATGTGGACCAACGACAGCCTTCCCCGCTTCGCTCCAGGTCCTTTTCTACAACCTTCAGGCTGCACAAAAGTTGGCCTCTTAGTTTCCCAAACATTCAGACTCTTCACAACCCCTGATGCCCTGTGTTTCTCTCTATTCTAGTGTCTTCCTGTTTACGTTCACTAGTGCGCTAGTGCGCACCTCAAGCACTGGTGCAAGGCAGGGTTACAACAATATTTTATTTGTCAGTGAACAATAAAAGGAAAAAAAAATAACATTCGCGTTTTTAGTGCGACTTTCTACGAGAACAAGAAGGCCTTAACAGCAAAGAGCTTTTGGTCTCCACTGCCCACAGGTTGTGACGTTACAGGTTGGTGTTGAGGCCTTCTATAACGATCGGCCTCGCTCTCTATCAACTAAGCTAAACAGCCACACTACTGTCTGTGAAATTCTGTGATAGTAAGTGTATGTGTTTTGAGTGGCTGGTAGTGCAGTGTGTGTGCCTGTGTATGAAATGACCAGTGGACTTTGAGTGTACATGGTTGAGTGAACAGCAGTGTGTCAGGACTGTGTGTAAAAGGAGGTCAGTTTTGGAGAACAAGTGGCTGGAGTAAAGAACATGAATAGAGGCTAATAAAATCATTGTGTTTATTGAAGCTCATGTTGTTTTAGTGTGTCTGTTACAATTCAGCTTAAAATAAATGATTCAATTCATTAATAAATAATTCTATAGAATACGGGATTTCGTATAAAACTGCAAGCCTTTATATAGATTTAAAGGTCTACTTTTTCTGACAATATTACACATTCAAATAGTAACAGCCTGACTTAGCAAACTACTCTATAAACAACTCATTTGTCTAGCTAGTCAGTCTGTCATGAATGGTCATATGTCACAAAAGTCAGACAGTATAAACACACACATACACCCCTTTTTTTATCTGTCATCAATATTGATACACTTCCTACTCGAAACGAGGGTATAAACTAATGCTGTAACACACACAATCTGAATTTTACTAACAATAAATGAATAGAAATAAATGCTTTATCCCATTGTAATAGATGTGCCTAGACAGGGCCGGTCTTATGCCACTGCAGCCTATACGGTCGCAGTGGGCCCCGCGCTTTCATAGGCCCCGAGCTTATTCTAGGTGTAATTATTTACTTGCAAAATATATACGAAAAAATTCCTGGAAATCTCCTGAATTTATTAAAATCTCCTGAAAACTTATAAGAAGCTCCTGAAAAATAGACAAAAGTCCCTTTTGTTGGTGCCATTCATTGCGGAAAACGCAAATCCTACGCGATAAAAGAAAAAAGGCATTGTCAGCTTTCATGTAATAAAATGTAATAATCGGGCGAATTTTCACCTTAATCGGAAGGTCCAATACTTAATTTACTTCTATTGTCACTGGCATATAAATATGCCATAGGTTGCAAGGTTCATAGGGTGCAATTAATTTGATCGCAATTTTGTACTTAGAAAAGAATGAAAAAAATTCAAAGTCGAATTTGTTTTCTAATACAAAATCTTAATTTTCACTTATTATCCTTATTCCCACCTAGACTAGGCCCCGCCCAAATGAGTTTCGCATAGGGCCCCGCAATTGTTAGGACCGGCCCTGTGCCTAGATATCATAAACTGTTGGGTACTAACTTGATCTACATGAGTAGGGAAAGAAAAACATAGAATCTTTAAGCTAGTTGCATGAACTAAAATCACTATGACTTTTGGTTGATATTTGGAAAGACTACTCGAAGGAAGCCATTGTACAAAGTTATAGCTGATGGCCTGTTTTTTTCAGTTCAATATGTTCCAGTGTTATTATTGTAGAAGCTTAGAATTTTAAAATGATCTCCTTTTCAAGAGGTATAACAATACCGGGAGCTTCGGGCAGGTGTAGCTCGTGTTCATCAAGGAGAGGGGTACTCTGACTTCAAACCCCCCGCTGCCTTGCAGTACTTAAGCTTCAGGACACAACCTCGTGTAAAAATCAGGAGTGAAGCCCCGTAGGCGTAGGGAGTATCAACCATGACATTCCCTCCAGCAGCTTCTGCAACTGAATTGGTGTCAAATGCAACGCGATGCATTCCTTTTGGATCACATCAGCAAGGGGAAACTATTTTATTTAAGGCCCAGGAATGCGCCTCGGAGAGGAAACTCTGGTGCTGATGCAAAGTGGCTAAAACAACTCGGGATATATAGTACCATAATACTAGTTTTAATATACATTGTTGTCCAGCGTATCATTTCACTCTCTTAGATTCTTTGAAAAAAAAAAGAATTGGATGTTTTGGAAGTGTCCGAATGTTTTGACATTCAAATCGATTCCAATCGGTGGCTCCTTGTGGCGTGCTCTAGATTTTACTTTCATTCTCACAAAATTGTTTTCAATGAAAAAAAAATATTGGGAAAGAAAGTATTAAGTCCTGACTATGTTAAGGTGACCTCTTAAAGTACTAGACAGCTTCAGTCAAGGCGGTCTAAGGAAAACTAAGTAAGAGATAGTGCAGGAAGGGGATAGAGAGAATGGTCAATAGAAAACACAAGAGAAAGTAAGAATATATGAACGAGAGACAGAGAGAGAGACAGAGAGAGACAGAGAGAGAAAAAGAAAGAGAGAGAGACTGAGAGAGAGAGAGAGAGAAAGAGATAGAGAAAGTGTGAGAGAGAGAGAGAAAAAGAGAGAGAAAGAGAGAGGACTGAGAGAGAGAGACACTGAGAGAAAAAGAAAGAGACACTGAGAGAAAAAGAGAGAGACTGAGAGAGAAAGAGAGAGAGACTGAGAGAGAAAGAGAGAGAGACTGAGAGAGAAAGAGAGAGAGACTGAGAGAAAAAGAGAAAGAGAGACTGAGAGAGAAAGAAAGAGAGAGAGACTGAGAGAGAGAAAGAGAGAAAAAGAGAGAGAAAGTGTGAGAGAGAGAGAGAGAAAGAGAGAGAGAGAGAAAGAGAGAGAGATAGAAAGAGAGAAAGAGAGAGACTGAGAGAGAGAAAAAAAAAACTATTTTGTATATATTAAAAATGGAAAAAAGAAAGTCTTGAATTGGGATTGAGAGACCAGAAAAGAAAAACGAAAGTAGACGAGACAAGAAAGAAATCAAAGTCAAACTTTGGAAAGCTCACCAGGTAGAATGTGGTGGAAGTAAGCTCAATTCCATACTTCTTTATGACGTACAATAACACTTACGCCCCTTGGCACTCTTTTTTTTTTTTAATGTGTATTTTTGTTGCTCAATAGTGCAGTGCAGTGCACCAGGTTTTCTGTGTTTTCGTTCACGAATCGACTTCAGTGACAGAGCGTACTTCAGGAATTTTTTTGGCTGCTGTTTTTTTTTTTTTTTTTTACATTACCTCTATTCAAGTCTGAGCTTCATCGAACCGCAGAAACCTGGCTCCTGAAATCTGGACAGCTGATCACAGAAACGGTTCTAACGATTTTCTAAGAAATTAAACAGTTGATGTATATCGGTGGGAAAAGAATGACTAGCTCGTTGACCACATGGGGAAAACTCTCGTTTGACCGTTATAATTTTAGAAGTAAAAAAAACATAAATATAAATTTGGCTGGTGACTATATCTAGGTCTTGAGACAACATGGCGTACTTAGCCGTATTACCGTAATTATGCCATAAGTAAGTAAATTTAAAGTTGCTTCAATTTTATAGAAGTTTATTAGCGTTGCTTGTATTTTTACGTAAATCTAATACAGATTGCATGTAGCTTCTAGATCTAGAAGTAGATCTAGACTAAATATTAAGAGTTCTAAATCAGAACTTTTCTTGATCTAGATGTCCATATAATGAACATATCATTTAATGATCTAAGATATATATATTTATATACACCAGCCTCGCTGTCCGAATCGGAAAATGCATATTTTGGCAGCTGACTGTGTCACGGGTTCGATACCGGAATAGAATCAACACATTTTTAAACTATCTTTTTTTCATTTTCAATTATATTAAAGTTGGAAGCGAATGAGAGAGAGAGAGAAAAAAAAACTATATATAGAGAGAAAGAGAGAGAAAAAAGAGAATTAGAGCGAGACAGAGAGAGATAGAGAAAAAGTAAGATAAAGAGAGAAAAAGAGAGAGAAAGAGAGAGAGAAAGAGAGAGAGAAAGAGAGAGAGAAAGAGAGAGAGGAAGAGAGAGAGAAAGAGAGAGAGAAAGAGAGAGAGAAAGAAGGAAGAAAAAAGAAAAACAAAGTAGAGGAATAGACAACAACCTATTTAGGTCACTTGAGGTCACTCTAGGTCACTCTAGTGAAAGCGGAAATTGTTTGATATTACTTTCTTAACTACAATTAGGACCAGGTCAGTCTATCAGCTGTGGGTCACGCAGCCAGACACAAGGGGGAGGACGACGCGGAGCCCTCAGGAAAGTACCCTAGTCCTGTTTTGTAGCGAGAAGACGTTCCGTCGGATTAAGGTGAAAATAAGGGACAAATTGACCTAAACAAGTCGCAACTCAAGATAACCAGCGGGGATAGTCCAAAATATCTTGTGGTCACTTATGTATAAATTATTATGTAATGAGTTTCTCATGGAGATTGGGCTTTTCTAGCTCGCATGACTTTTATTTAATAGCTCAAAATAATAAGCAGTTGACCATTCGTTGTTCCTCCTGTGCCACCCCTAAAAGTTGCCTATTTTGGTCGAATAGGTTGTTATTTAATTCCTCTATTCAGCCTGCAATCATCAAAAACCTCGGAGGAACCTGTACACGCACCTCGAAAACGACTTTAACAAATTTCCTAGCAATTTTACAGTTGATGTATCTCTTTTGTAAAAGAATTACTAGCTATTTGGCCACGCTGGGAAGACTCTAAGTCGACCACTATGATTTTTCAAAGTAAAAAAAAAAAAAAAAATTGAAATTTGGCTCATTCATTAGCCTCCTTCAGTCGTGGAATGAATATGGTTCATCTCGCACACTTCACCTTGTGGCTGTGGAGCCCTATTTTGGAGAGACACTCCCGTCCACAAATAGTGCAGGTTAAGGTGGATTTCGCTTAGGTGGTAGAGGAGCTGGACATTTTTCCCATTGTCCGTTTTTCTTCCAGGGCTGAGGCCCATGTTCTTTCTCTATCCATAGCTTTCTTGGTCACTGTCTCTCTCCATCTGGTGCGGTCTAGAGCTATGCCTTCCCAATGGTCAGTATTGATGTTCACTAATTAAATTTGGCTAGAGGAC
Organism: Biomphalaria pfeifferi; assembly: GCA_030265305.1. Taxonomy (NCBI): domain Eukaryota; kingdom Metazoa; phylum Mollusca; class Gastropoda; family Planorbidae; genus Biomphalaria; species Biomphalaria pfeifferi. Next base: position 5,833 of record JASAOG010000359.1, read on the forward strand.
CAGAAAATGTTCATCTTGAACAGACTTTACGTTTTCGGGTATTTCCGTTTGTATGTCCTATTGATCTAAGAGTTTAACAAATAAATAGATCGTAGACCTATATACACTATATCTAGACTGGACGTGGAGACTTTTTAACGCTACAAAAAAGTCGTGAAATTATTTTTAGAAAGCTAGATCAAGGCGTTGTTTTGTAAAGTAGTTAAAAGAAGCAAAGGCTCTTTTTTTCAACCCTAACCTATGTAACATATAATTTAATTTTTAGATCTAGATCTAGTAATTGAACATCAAAAATAAGAGTACTCTCGTCTCAGAATTATTATTTTGCAATTTTTAGATACATAATCTAGAGAGATCTAGGTAATCAATCTATTTAAATGTACATAAGATGATTAAAATCAACATGAATTATTTTGATCTAAGATTTTTGAAACATTATCTCAATGGAAACAAACAGGAAATGGTTTTGTTTCATACATTTGCGTGAATATCCGAGAAATGATTTTGCATTATTTCTAAACATTGAAAACTAGAGATTTTTACTTTTCTAAGACAGAAATGATTGATTGGGGCGACTCCCCTTAGAGCCTAAAAAAGAGTTTGCGTACATAAATATATATATATATATATGTACTCGATAAGTAGAGGATAAGAATTTATTTCCAGTTTCCAGTCTAGTATACTATATAAGTCTTGAAATAGACGTTCAGTAGCATTTTGAGTACCGTCTTTAAAGTGTAGTTCATTAGAAATTCATATACTCGGACTCGGTGTAGATTTATACATACGCTTAACTAGGATTTTGTTTTATTTACAATTTCAGCTATTTCGGCTATTTCTAAGAGCATAAAGCAATTTTGTAGGAAAACACTGACTTTTTCTTTTACTGGTAAATAACTTGAAAAAATGTCAGTTGATTAAATGGACAATGTAGAGACGAGAGGGGATACAGTATAACTTCATATCACAACATTTCATAGGCTCCTTCAGTCTCAGAACGACTATAAGACATCTCGAAGAAATGAGATGAGTGTCTGGGCAGTTAACAATGATCAGAACGATGCCACAAAAAGAGCTCCTCCCTATCCCAGCAGCTGATCTAGCCAAAGGAGCTGCAAGTAACGAGATCACTGGGATCGCAGGCTCTGCCAGGGTGTACCACTGAGTCCTGTATGCCGCATAAGGATCGCAGGCTCTGCCAGGGTGTACCACTGAGTCCTGTATGCCGCATAAGAATCGCAGGCTCTGCCAGGGTGTACCACTGAGTCCTGTATGCCGCATAAGGATCGCAGGCTACTAATTTGTTCTCAGGGTTGACTCTCGAAGCCTTTCCCATATTTTGGGTTTAGCTGCAAAACTGCAAAAGGGTTGCATTCGGATGTTTTCCTTCTCATACGTGGGTAGCCAACCGTGACTAACGAACCTTTCCAACCCAAAGCTTACTGGCTTAGCACACACACACTCAGAATAAATATATCAAATAAAGAATTCTTTCAAGCTTTTTTAAAAATTACATCGAAACCTTGAGAGACATCGAGACCTTGATTTTTTTTTACCCTACCCCCCCCCCCCTCCACTTTGCCTCCTAATGTGCATACGTATCAAAAAACCTCTTTTGGTAAGAAATGCTGAGATAACTCCCATAGTGCACGTGAAACAAAGCGGTCAGTGAGTCTTAAGATCACCCTGTACCCGCGCAAGGACACTGGTCATCTCTCTCTCTCATGGCCTTGTCCCTACTGTGTATCCACATTATTTCTTCACCTCTGCTCTAAATATTTACTACACTAGAAAAAAAAAGTACGTAAGTACCCGGACTCAGTACTAATGTAGTGTTATTGATTTGTTTAAAAAATCGTCGGCTTGATAACGTCCATCCGTCCTACGACCATAATGACTCGACCATTCTAATTAAAAAAATCTAAGGTTAGCTGTAAGGTTTCACAAGTATCGATACGTCTTTCGAGATCGCCTGGAGCGGTGAAGAATTGTTTGAATGCATTATTTCTAGCATAGGAGAAAGATTTTCTGTTAGTTTTGTTTCTTTAACAACATGTGTACTTGATGGTAGTGGAAGATCTCTAACACTATCGGATCCAGAACTTTGGAGTGGGTGGGGGGCGAGTTTTTTAAAAAACCCTAACCCTAACCCTAACGCCCAGTAAACCCTAACCCTATGCATACACGTGCGTACAGCACATATATATATATGTATATATATGAGAAAAAAAAAGCTCAGCATTTCTCAACCTCCGGCGAATAACCAAACAACTGGGGCAGCGCTATAAGGTTCCATAGTGGGTTTCGGGGCAAAGCCCCGACGCCAAAAGCGTTTTTTTTTTTTTGCATTCTTTACTGCAGAAACGCATTCTCCTGACATAGACAGCTCATTATTCATAAAAAGAATTCGGGGCGAAGCCCCGACGCCAAAAGCGTTTTCTTGCAATCTTCACTGCAGAAACGCATTCTCCTGACAACTACAGCTCATTATTCATCAGTGGGGTTCCGACGCCAAAAGCGTTTTCTTGCATACTTCATAGAAAAATAGCATTCTCCTGACCTAAAGCTCATTTTTCATACTATTTAAAAAGGACCTTTCAAATAATGTTGTACTTGTAAAATATTCTTAAATGAATTTATAGGCCCTTAATAAATTGCAAATAAAACCGATTTGTTCCATTGAGAAGATAAGATACTCCAAGTATTTAGATTTGGCTTTGAGGATCGCCGCCGAAAAAAGAATTATTCGATAAATAATATTCAATAAAATTAAAGTATAAATTGTGAGTTATAGTCCCAAATTTATTTAACTAGAAAAATTTCAGATTGAGTAAAGGTTGGGAAAAGGCGACTATGAGTACACACCGTGTGGGTTTAGAACTCATCTCAATCATGACTCTTATAGTAAAAATTTCGTTTGAATTCTAACTTACTTAAAATAATTATGATAAATTCATGTGAAATTACATAAACTATGGAAATGAGAGGGGCGATAGAGTGAAAACGATTAATCCTCGCTCCTTTAATAATTTCTGCTAAGATTGCATTTGGCATTAAAGAATAGGGGTGGGGCGACTCAACTAATTTTGTTCACAAACTATGATTCTCCACAAAAATAGGACCGCCCCCCCCCCCTCAGAGAGCTAGAGTGGGGAGGGCAGTACATGCAATCACCCTCCCCCCAACCCCACCGAATCGGCCAAGATACCAGAAGGGGATTGACATAATATAAAATGTATATATTAATTGAATTAATTTTGTTCACAAACTATGATTTTTCCATAAAAGTAGGACCGCCCCCCCCCACTCAAAGGGTTTAGGTGGGAAGGGCAATAGAGGTATTCGCCCCCCCCCCCTCCCCAAATAGGTAAACAGGGAAAGACATAATATAAATATCGGTTAAAATATCAATAACAAGTTTTAATCATATAGATATTTAATTGTTTCTGTTAGCAAGCTGTGATTTTTACAAATAAATTGGGCCGCCCCCCCACTTGAAAGTGTATGGATGGGGGGGGGGGGGCGGGATTTATACCATCGCCCCCTCCAGACCCCACCAAATCGGCCAACATACTAGAGGGGGGAGTCGATATAATCTAAAAATAGGTTGAAATATAAATAATTAGTATATTATTAACATAAGTAAAAAATTCGTATACAAAGTGTGTGAATTCTATAGTAAAATTCGTCCGCCCCCCCACCCGGGAGGTGGGGGGTCGGCCGAGTGGGGGGGGCGATCGCCCTTACCGCCCCACCCCTGGATCCGCCAGTGCTCTCTAATAACAATTAGGGTTTTCTTCTAGCCCCAAGATTAATGAGGATTACAGTATTTCCTGTGGCTTCTCAGGCCACGCTGCCACCTACATATTCTTCCACTTTCGACACAGACAAAACCATTGTCCGCTGGTGGTCAATTAAGATTCTCTTTTCGCCGTCTACGTCTGTCCTCGGCAGCGGAGTTTCATTAGGTCTTAAATAGTATTATGTTATCTAGCATTAGTTTTATTATGTTCGCGTTATGTGTGTTTGTGTCTGTCTTCTGTGTCAGTATGTATAGGTGTCTGTGTGTGCACACAAGTGTCATTCTGTGGGTTTTTTTGTGTGTGTGTCTTTTATATTACACTGAATGTGTGTTGGTGAACACATGATTGAATGTGGGTCCGCTGACTTCTTCGTAGGTGTTTGTAAGAGTGTGGGTTTGTGTGCGTTTACATTTGTGTTTAACTGTGGGCCACTTAAACACATGACCTGTACACCATCAGCACTACACATCGCAAGGTCTGAAGGGGGACCTTTTTTTTTTTTTTTACATGTTTTGTTTACGTATGTGCTTTTGTTCAGGCGTGTTATTGCCTTTTATAACAAAGACTCTCACTGTCTGGTAAAAATGTTCAACAAGTTATTTCTGCCACTTCCAATTCTCGAGTCATTGTCAGTGACAACAAATAATCAATATAGAAAAAATGACCAATTATTTAATGGATCAGTAAAAATTAATATTAGTTTATATAAAAAAGATGTAGGTCAATCTTGCGTTATGGAGACATGGCAATAATTGTGCGGTTCGTTCCTTTACATAATCTTTTTTTTTACATTGTGTTCTTTTCATGTCTCGTAACTGGACTTCTAGGTTCAGCCGAGCTAAACGTTATGCCTGCTATGAGTTTATGGCATATGCAGATAATACATATCACACCCTCACATTAAAAGTTACCTTTCAATGCCATCCTAAGCCAATGAATCATCGTCACTTGACAGACTTCATATAAAAATTTATCAAAGGGAGGTAGATAAAATAATGTACCAGCATTGGTTATCCACCTTTCCTTTTGTATATATGAAAGATGTGATAACAAGTCTAAAAAAAAATTCACACTGCATGTAAATGGACTACAGCTGAACACACTAGATCTGATATTTGGACAACAGTTTCTCTGTTTTGCGTATCTCAGATATATTGAAATGTTTGCAGAATGGTTCAAAATAGTATCAAGCTTCTCAAAAATGTTTTTCTGATCCAACCATTAAATTAGGCTTCATATTCTTAAAAAAACTTTATAAAATGACTTCCATTTTGTTGATGTCTTGTGTTGAGTTATCTCTCTCATTGTATGGGAGCATCTCTCCGTTAAAAAAAAAGATAACATAAGATACAAGACTTTATACAAGACTTTATACAAGACTTTATTCAAGACTTTATTTCCTTTCCTATTGAGTATATTTATCCAAATGAAAAAATAAAAAAAGATTGGTTGAATAATATAGCTTCATCGCAGTGAAAGTCAGCACTAAACGAGGAAGAATTTTTTTTTTGGGGGGGGGGGGGGAGAATTTAACGAGTTGTGGTAACTGAGAAAGGGAAAAATATTGCACAATCATGTGATTGTGAAAGAGAAATGCTGATATTTTGGGGCTATTAAAGAACTTTGTTATTGCAAGTGTTTTTGAATTGTTTTTGTCAGCATGGAAGAATTCATCAATTGTGAAACAACCAGCTAATTTACCAGCCTTAGGCGTCTACCCACTTTTGGTTCCGAATGCTAGACAAGACCAGGGACAACAAAACGGATGAAGTCTGACGCTTAAACTGGTATCACGCTGGTCTCACGCTTATGCCTCTGAACGCTGAACGCATAGCACCAGGGCCGGATCGGAGTATGTGGAGGCCTTGGGACAAGAATTAGTGGAGGCCGCTACAATTTTTGTAAAGCTTAAAAAAAAACAAATTATAGCTTTTATATAGCGTTACTTTCATGCTTATAGCAATGCTTTTGTGGACCAGTGGGGGGAGGGGGGGGGGGGAGGGGGTAACTGGGAGAAGGTTTTCCGTGCACGCATAAAAATGAATGAAACTAAATATAGCTTAAATCTTACTACCTTGTAGAACAAAGAATTCGTTTTTGTTATTTAAACTCCTTTTCCTTTTGAAAAAAATATTTAATATGCATATTTTAGTTTTCAAAGTTTATATTTTTTATTTTGTGGAGGGTAAGGCCCTGGATAGACGCACTGCTGTAAATCCGGAGCTGTATTTACACATATACGAGCACGCTACAAACGTACCTCTTTTTAATCAAGACATTTTCTTTCCAGCCGGAAAGATGTGAAAAACAAATGTGAAAAAAAAAACAAAAAAAATTTAACTTTCGGACCCGTCGAAATTCGGATATTGTTGCAAGAAGTTGCAAAGGGAAAAGATCGTCTCCCGAGACGTAAAATGCTAGGACAAATTTGTACAAATACTCCTTCTTCCCTAGTGTTATTAGAACATGGAATGGGTTGCCTGAGTCAGTCAGAAAAACAATGACTTGGCAGAATTTAAGTCATTGGTTAATATGAATGACTAGATGCATGACGCGTTGGAAGTTATCATTTTTTTTTTGAAGTGACGTCTGTATTTTATAAGATATTATATTAAGATATATATATCTTTTGTGGAGACCCCTTTCCAGTAGATCCCCTGGGGCTGTAGCCCTGCCTGCCCTCCCTTAAAGCCGGCCCTGCAAAGCACTTTAAACCTCCAATTATATCGTTGCTTTTTTTCCCGATCCTAATAAATTATGTTTATTTGAAAGAACAAAATTGTATTGTTAAAAGGTTTCGTACGTAGCGTAATGAAAACATTTAACACTATTTGCTTCAATAGTTCTGGCCATCAAACTCAAAACATTTTCATCTGTAGCAGGGCTTTTCAACCTGTGGGTCGCGACCCCCTTAGGGGTCGATTGACTATTTGCCAGGGGTCGCTTAAGACCATCGAAAATAGGGATTGCTATTGTCTACTCTTGCGTTGCTGTATGTGTGTGTCGGGGGGGGGGGATTGTAGAAAGGGGTCGCCGAGCTTAAAAGGTTGAGAACCGCTCTGTAGTGAGAAAAATGCAACATCATATGTAATGCATTCTTTGATGATTTTTATAGGCTGTGTCTGGAGAAAAGCTGTTTCTCTATCAGTCAGTGTTTCTTAAACTGTTTTCGTCGGTACCCCAGTGTTCCTCGAAATTTGAATTGGTGCTCCACGTACAACTGGACTAATTTCACTAGTAGACCATCACGTGAATTAAATTCTTTTAAAAATATAACCAAAGTGTTCCTTTAAATTTTCCGAATGTGCAAAGTGTTCCGTTAAGAAAAAAGTTTGGGAAACAATTTGTTGTTTTTTTTTTAAATTAAATCTAAATCACAAATCTAAAGTCTACATCTATTTGAGGAAGAATTTGGTACTGAGAAATTAAATAAACTTTTTCCAGTTCTTATATTCATAGGGCCTATAAATATACGTCTCTTATGCGTCCTGTGGAATTGATTTTTTTTCCCCCGAATTTCCTTGACTCGTAGATTAAAGATACACATAAATATTTATGTCTGTGACGTAGGTACCCCATAATTTTGTTTTAATGACCTAACATTCTTGTCTCTACATCTGAAATAAAAGTTTTAAAAAGTAAAGATACAGAAGGAGAAAAATAAATTATTGAAATGTTTTGTTTTTAAAAAACAAACAAGAAAAAAATAAAACTGACATGTCTTCAAAGAACATAATAATGCTGGTTTTTAATGTGCTTTTTTTCCCCCCTGACATTTGCTTTTTTCAATCTATACTTGACTCTACACTCGACATTTTGACATGGAAAGATCTTATACAGACGCGCCTTCAATAGAGAAGATAATTACGCTCTACGCGTAATCAAGTGTTAATCTAGAGCTCGAGTCGTGCATGTTAATTACAGATTTAAACTATGCTACGTCATGGATTTTCATGGCTGATTCCGGCAACTCTTGCCCTGATAAACTGGCAGTAGGGTAGAAGGAGAAATTGTACGACTTTGTCCTGCCATGTGGTTAAGAAATGTGATTTTATAAATGTTTTGGTCAGTTTTCTTTTCTCTGTTGTTTTCTTTCTTTCTTAGTCTTCTCTCTCTCTCTTTGACTCTCTCTCTCTCTCTGTCTTTCTGTCTCTCTGTCTCTGTCTTTCTCTCTGTCTTACTGTGTGTGTGTGTGTGTCTCTATTTCTGTGACAGAAAGGTTTCCATTGATTGGTTTGTAGTTCGAAGTTCTTAATAAACTCATCGTTTTAATAATAATAATTATTATTATCTTTTTTGTCCGTAAAGGAATTTTTCTTACAATTTGTGCACTACACCAAACAAAAAACATTATAACTATAAAAAAAAGTTTAACAGAAATATAGGGATCAATATATAGGTCAAGGTTAGAAAAATGGATTGGAAGAAATGAACCAATAACAGCAGAAATCGTGGGATTTTGTTCTCTGATACTGGAAGTGTAGGCCAAATAATCTGAACCTACAAAGAGCAAGGTTAAAATAATATTAGGCTTAAATAACAAACAAAGCTGGTCTAAGGGGAAGAACTCTTATAAGTATATCTCTCAATGATGTAAACGTTAATCCCTTTATTCGATACCAAGGCAATAATTAATTACCAATAACTAATAGACTAATGGTTTGATTCTTTAATTGATTTATATTTCGCAAAGTACAACAAATAGTTGTGCAAAGTTTCAACTTGAGCCGAGAATGGGTGTGGGAAAAATAAGTGCATCTAAGGGGACCAAACCCTATATATTTAGCCGTATCTATAAATACTGAAAGATTAATTTCCTTGAAGGTATCAAACAAAATAATTAATTGGCTAATTGGTTACTTTTTGTTATTGATTCATGTCTTGTCTATGCCAATGCATAATTGTGCAAAGTTTCAACTTGATCCGAAAATATATATGAGAGAAATGACGTTTCACCAGACAGACAAACAGGCAGAGTGAGTTGATAGTAGCTTTGTAAAAATAATTTAACGCTAAAAGGACTTGACGTAGAACATAAGTCCCTCAAACCTCATGCGACGCTCTGTCCCAACCTCACTAAGTGTTCGACTCCCAGTTCGGCATAGGATTTCCTTGTTTGAGACCCGATCTGTGTAACTGACTCCAAAAATCCGTCTCAGAGTTGCGATAACATGGAAGCCAATACGAGAAAAGCGCAAACAGGGACGTTCTCGTATAACTTGGCGACACAACTTCATGGAGGACCTCAGAACAGTGGACACCAGGTGGGAGGAGGCTTCAGACATTGCCAATGACAGATCTTTATGGAGACAGCTTGCCGCCCAATGGAGGACCTAAGTCTAAGTCTAAGTAAAAGGACTTGACAAAAGTTAGTGAGGCTAAAATCGCTGGGTCCAGATTAATCTAAAGCTAGCTTTCTTTGTGGTTTATTTGCTGGTGTCTGGTTTAGAAACTTAAATGAAAACAATGTAAATCATCTTAAGACTGCTATGTTTTAAACTATAAAGGAATGACATTAAAATTCATGTTTACGCGTAAACTCAAGAAACCTGCAATGTTCTTAAAATCACTTTTGTAAAAAAAAAACAGAAAAAAAAAACTTTTCGTTAGTCAGTTTTGTAATTGTCATGAATTGGTCAGTTTTGATATCTGAAAGAAGTTGGTCAGTTTTTGATATCCGAAAGAAGTTGGTCAGTTTTTGATATCCGAAAGAAGTTGGTCAGTTTTTGATATCCGAAAAAAGTTGGTCAGTTTTTGATATCCGAAAGAAGTTGGTCAGTTTTTGATACCCGAAAGAAGTTGGTCAGTTTTTGATATCCGAAAGAAGTTGGTCAGTTTTTGATATCCTAAAGAAGTTTGTCAGTTTTTAATATCCGAAAGAAGTTGGTCAGTTTTTGATATCCGAAAGAAGTTTGTCAGTTTTTGATATCCGAAAGAAGTTGGTCAGTTTTTGATATCCGAAAAAAGTTGGTCAGTTTTGATATCCGAAAGAAGTTGTTCAGTTTTTGATATCCGAAAGAAGTTGGTCAGTTTTTGATATCGGAAAGAAGTTGGTCAGTTTTTGATATCCGAAAGAAGTTTGTCAGTTTTTAATATCCGAAAGAAGTTTGAACGTTTTTGATATCCGAAAGAAGTTTGTCAGTTTTTAATATCCGAAAGAAGTTGGTCAGTTTTTGATATCCGAAAGAAGTTGGTCAGTTTTTGATATCCGAAAGAAGTTTGTCAGTTTTTGATATCCGAAAGAAGTTTGTCAGTTTTTGATATCCGAAAGAAGTTGGTCAGTTTTTGATATCCGAAAGAAGTTGGTCAGTTTTTGATATCCGAAAGAAGTTGGTCAGTTTTTGATATCCGAAAGAAGTTGGTCAGTTTTTGATATCCGAAAGAAGTTGGTCAGTTTTTGATATCCGAAAGAAGTTTGTCAGTTTTTAATATCCGAAAGAAGTTTGTCAGTTTTTGATATCCGAAAGAAGTTGGTCAGTTTTTGATATCAGAAAGAAGTTGGTCAGTTTTTGATATCAGAAAGAAGTTGGTCAGTTTTTGATATCCGAAAGAAGTTGGTCAGTTTTTGATATCTGAAAGAAGTTTGTCAGTTTTTGATATCCGAAAGAAGTTTGTCAGTTTTTGATATCTGAAAGAAGTTGGTCAGTTTTGGTCACCATTAAATATCATTTCGTTTTTGTCTTCGTAATGTTCTTGACGGTTTTGTAATAGACGGTGTGTGTATATATATATATATATATATTCATGTGAAAGTGTGTACGTGAGAAAAAGTAAAGGAGAGAGGTAGAGACAGAGAGATATCTCTCGTAGCTCATAACAAATGGTTTAGTCGTTTAACGCACGATATAATCACGAGGAAGAGAGACAAAAAGAAAGAGAGAGAAAGAGAGAGACGGAGACAGAGACACACGGAGACAGAGACACACGGAGAGGGGAATAGTTAGAGGAAAGAGAGCAAACAGAGACAATGAGAAAAGAGAGTTGACCATAGAAATAATGAAAGAGATAATAAAGAAGTAACTAAATAAAGGTAACAATAAGGCTTGTCTTCCTGTCAGAAGATTAATGAGGAATGCAGTATTTACCGTGGTTTCCCCAGCATCAGCTGCGATCTACATATTTTGATATGCATAATGATAGAAATGATAAGAAAGATAATTTTAAAATACAATGGAGGCTAACGAAAGAGATAATGAAATAATGAACAAGAGATGTACAATAAAAAATAAGATAATAAAAGGTATTATTATAGAATTTGTGTTTTTGGTAGACATAGAATGAGAGAGAGAGAGAAAGAGAGATGTGAGTGAGAGAAAGAGAGAGATGGTATACGTCTAAGACAATTAGCTACATAATTAAGCCGTACGGAAGCCAGTACACTTCTAGTACCCATTTGTAATATCATATCGTCCGGATATTGCGCGTTATCCTTCCTGTATTAGGCTGTGAAACAATAAACCACGGACAGGGATGTAACATCATTTTGGTTTGCTGGGAAGTCCGATATTGGTCAATAAGACCAATTGATGGACTCTGGATGAAGTTCAGTGATAGTCTGTGGTAGAGTAAGGAGGAGACCACTGACATCTATGATCTAAATTCATTTCCAAGTTAACTCCCATGCCCTGTAATCACGTTTACTGATCGGGTTAGTCTTCTTCATCTCTCAGTCTCTCTCTCTCTCTCTGTCTCTCTTACTCTGGCTGTGTTTCTGTCTTTCTCTCTCTGGATTTTCTCTAAATATTGTGAATTATATAACATTTCCTTAGTGTCTCTGAAGTTATGTATGTATATTTAAGTTTAATTAAGACATTCGCTATGTCTTTCAGAACTTGCGATGTATAGAGCGAATGATGTAAGTTTCATCTGTTTAACAAAAGAGTGAGAGAGAGGGCTGAGCCAGCACAACGACCAACTGCTCTTACTTTCCGCAACTACTGTAAGGTACCCACTAGAGTCGGGTGGACTTAAGAACGTTCAAAAAATTCCCGAAGCTAGAATCCCAGTCTTCACTAAGATTCAAATCCCATTGGCACGAAAACCAAGCGCTTTACAGCTGAACCACCACCCCCTTAGTCCTGACTGTAGACGCGGCCATATTTTGAAACTAAGACCCTAAGACAATTACAGTTCAGATGATCCCCCCAGGCTCCATATTTTGCAAACATTTTTTTCTGCATCCTAAGCATCAGATCTGAATTATCCAATCAGATGCCTGGTCTTGCGGGTTGCGCGCTAGACTGTCGTTCAGATTTATCGATGGTCCAGGGTTCAAACCCTGCCCGCTCCCATCCCCCGTCGTACTGCGGGAGGTTTGGACTAGGAAGTAAACTATCTTCAACTCTGAAGGAACATCCGAAACATGTCAAACATTTTACAAGCATCACTTCTCAAGTGTTCTTAATGGTCGCGAGCTGTCTTCAGCCTCCATGATACCAATCACTTCGGGCACCCCAAATTCCTGCGCTTCTGTTGGAACTATTTTTCTACTGAATAAATACGTTGATAAATGGGTTGCTACCCACCTCGAACTTTGCATACACTGGTGTGACTTAGTCTATCATGAGAAATAACTTGCTGAACGTAGACCAGTTATGTTAGTATTCTAAACTGCTACAATGATAGTGTGATCGTCTGCTTACACAACCAGATAAAGTAGTTTAAAGGTTACTAGGTCAATGCTGCAGTCTGGCGCAGCCACATAACAACTACAACAGTGGTTCCCAACCTGGAGTTAGCGTGTTTTCCCATAATCTTTCTGAAAGTGTCTAATGAAGCTAGAAAGTATTTGAGAACAACAAAAGCCGAGAAACACCAGGCCAGACGATACATTCATTTTAGTGACCAGAAAATGGTCACGATAAGTGACAGAAGATGAAACAAGAAAAGTAGCTCGCTGACTTTTCAACCCGACCAATCAATCACAAATAGGGAAGAATGTATTCATCCGCTCAATATTGTAATAGTAAATAAAAAGGATATCTTATCAAATAATTATAGCTGATGTAACAAGAATGCTATGGTGTCTGAAACATTAGTGACTCTCGTCACTTTACCGTTGTTAGTAAAGTAAGAAGTTTCCCCTCTCAGACCTTGAGATCTTTGGGGGCAGATGATGTTAAGGTCATCTGTTTCTTTGGCCCACGGTTTCGGAGCAAGGTGTTATGTGGCCACCACAACGACCAACCGCCTTTACTTCCCCCAACTACAGTTATATACAAATTAGAGTTGGGTGGACTCTGGGGCGCCCTAAAAATCCCGAAATTCAGAATCCCAGTCTTCACCGAGATTAGATCCCAGGACTTCAGGTTGAGAAGCCAAGCGCTTAACCACTCAGCCACGCCCCCCCCCCCTATTGTTGCTAATACTTTATTGGCCTCCTTCAGTCGTGACGACTATGATTCATCTCGTAGAACATGTTCTCATGTGTCTTTGGGGCGCCATTCTCGAGGAACCTTTTCTGTTCACTTATATCGCAGGTTAAGATGGCATACGCCAGAGGCGTAGATAGGGCTTTGGGGGCTCGGGGGAGTGAACATTTTTAGGGGCCCCTACATTTTGACATTCGACATCATGACGTAAAATAAAGCAGCTTATAAATATATATATATAAGTCTATAATGAATTCGAATTAGTTCAGTATCTAAATATAAGTAAAATTCACACACAAAAGAATCATTAAGACTATTTTTATGAATAGTACCGTTGTTTGCACAAGTGACAAATCTCAATTCCTATCGCCTGACGTCGTGCTATCTGTGCAGCAAAGGCAACTATAACATCTTCTAGATTAGGGGTTCTCAACCTGTGGTTCGCGACCCCTTGGGGGTCGATTGACAATTTGCCAGGGGTGTGAGCGCGGGGGGGGGGGGAGGGGGGTCGCAGCAGAGTGAGGTTTGTTAAAAGGGGTGGCCGAGCTTAAAAGGTTAAGAATCGCTGATCTAGATCAAGAATTTTGGACTTCGCGTGAATAGCAAGATTACATGGTAATGGAGTTATATTTAATAATTAAAAAAAAAATTGGGCATTCATTTAGGGACCCATTGAAGTGGAGGCCCGGGGGGACATTCGAAATTGAAACCCCTCCACCCCCAGCTACGCTACTGGCATACGCATCATTGAAAGGAGTCAGCCATTTTTCTCTTAGCACGTTTTGCTTCAGATTTGAAGCTTGTCGCTATCCATAACTTTTTGGGGGGCGCTATCTCCACGTAGTGCGCCCTAGGACCATGTCCTCCCACCTAGTAGTCAACATCAATGTCCTCTGCTCTGAGGTCCTGTTTGATTTCACGCACATAACGGAGGTGGGGACAACTAGTTTTTACTTTAGTCTGTCACGTGTTGACCCTAAAGGATGGCTGTCGGGATACAATGAATGCCGGGATACAATGAATGCCGGGATACAATGAATGTCGGGATACAATTGTCTTAATAAAACGAGGTAATAAATGGAAAACAGAAGATTAAAGGAAGATTGAAAAGTGCAATAGTTCACGTCGCTATGCAGTCCTTGCTGTGACCTACATACTTTGCCATACCCAACGCGGACATAACCATAATCTGCCGGTGGTCAGTTGTTTTTTTTCTTTTCGCCTTCTATAAGTCATCAGGGCCAAGTATTTTATATTGTAAATAATAAAAAAATAAATTACAATGTACAAAAGAAGATTTCAAAATGTGTATAGGAAAGAAACTCAAATAAAGAAAAAAGAATTAGATGTATAAAATAATACTTTTTAGTTAGTCACATGACTTAAATACACATAATTAGAAGAACTTTTATAGCGTTATTATGTCCTTGACCTTGAAATAAAAAAAGCTCATCTAAAGTTGTGGTTGGTTTATTTAAGGAAAGAAAAAAAAAGCCAGAGTTAAGGCCAAAGAGCATGTCTTCAACTCGATGGCTACTTTCCCGCTCAATAGCCAATATCCCTTATACATTCTGACCCTATCTCTAGTTTCTGGTCCGCTGCGGTTTGTATTTAGAGCGGCCTGATGTATTAGTCTGCGGCCCGGGGGTCACGGAGACCTTGGAAGTCTTTCTCCTCTGCTCTCTTAAAGTCTGAGCCCAGGTTTGACCTAGTTTTTGTTCTTCGTCGTCGGTCTGGAACCAGGGAGAGATGACAGAATCATTGGATGTTAAGTGAGATTGACGAGATGACCTGACCTAGAAACCTCCAGCTTCTCCAAGAGTACTGTATTTAGATTTTGACCTAATTCCAGTGACACGTCTTGAGCGGAAGAATCGTGACTCTATAAACATTTTTGGTTAGTTGGTTTTTTAATTTTTTTTTCCCACCAACTTACAGGACAGACACAATTTATGTTTTCAAAAGATGAGACCTTTTTTTGCACTAAACCTAACACGTTAAAACATGTATTCGTCAACATACTCAGTACATACAGAAAAAAAAACTCCTAAACCTAAATGTGCACATAACAATTAAGTGTTCTTGTATTCTAACGTGCCTAAATCTGTCTGGGCGCATCCGTTTCCTCCAGGCAATATGAGTCATTTATATTTATATTTTCTGTCTTAGTTTGTCTATGTTTTATATTGTCTGTCTTAGTTTGTCTATGTTTTAAATTGTCTGTCTTAGTTTGTCTATGTTTTAAATTGTCTGTCTTAGTTTGTCTATGTTTTAAATTGTCTTAGTTTGTCTATGTTTTAAATTGTCTGTCTTAGTTTGGCTATGTTTTATATTGTCTGTTTTAGTTTGTCTATGTTTATTGGACTACGTTTATGGAATACGATGTAATGACTACATTGTAGTCAAGAACTTAACCCTGGCTGTACATTTTTATAGTGTTTATTAGTGCGACAGTACTGCTAGACATGCCTCTGATAAAAGGTCGACTACAGCAGTCACAACATCCCTCTGACAAAAATCGACTACACCAATCTAAACATACCTCTGACAAAAATTGACTACACCATTCAAAACATGCCTCTGTCAAAAAGTTGACTACACCGATCAAAACATGCCTCTGATAAAAAGTTGACTACGCCAATCAAAACATATCTCTGACAAAAAGTTGACTACGCCAATCAAAACATACCTGTGACAAAAAGTTGACTACGCCAATCAAAACCAAAAGTAAAACTGATCAAGTGCTGTTCCACGTTACAAAGATGCTTTGCTCTACTACTTTGGACTTCCTTGAATTTTTTCAAAGCAATAGACTTTCCTTCGAAAATGAATTTTTTCACGACTTTGCGCAAAACTCACAACTGGGAAACCATGGTTGGAAGCGGGCAGGGTTTGAACTCTTGGACACTCCGAAGCGCATACTTCACCGGAAAACATTTCATTCATTATCAATTTTAGTAATTATCTATTTAAATTAACATTTGATATCTGCTTGCATTTTTTTAAAGTCGTTATTTCTGTACACTTTTTGATTTGTACTTTTTATCTAGCTCTTTGAACCGTGAGCGTTTTTAGCCTAAGTGTGAACCGTCTGACAGAGTCACTAATATTAGGACGGAGAGCCTTCAAACTCTGGATCTCGTAGCGAGAATTCAAAGTACATATCACTCAGACCAATTAAGAAAAACAAGTGCCTTCATTGAATCTTTAAAAAAATATTTTGAAATTCTGGAAAATTTAAAACAAAATATTTTTGAAATATTTACATGTTAAATTGAGAAAATGAAGCATACATTATGTACGTAATTATAATTTTTAAACTTATTGAAAGGTAAAGGTATTGAAAATGTTTCGTAGAACTAAAGTTAAGTCCCACTTTCAGACATTTTGGTCTATAATTAAACTAGGGTGTCAAGTGGCAGGGACAACGACTAACCGCCTTTACTTTTCCCCCACTAATGTCCGGTACCCATTAGAGCTGGATGGACTCAGAGGCGCCCTTAATATCCCGAGCTTAAAATCCCAGTCTTTACCTGGACTCAAACCGAAACCCTCCGGTTCGGAAGCAAATCGCTTGACCACTCAGCCTTCAACTCTTATCTTTTTTTTGTTTTAGACTTACATACCTATTACAAATATTAAGCCTTTGAGTAAACCCAATGCAAAAGTGCAGTGTCAGTCAGTGTATCCCCGTATAGGCGCCACCCAGACCCGACACCCTGCGCCTCCAAACTTTTTCTAGTGTCTGAAATTTTCGATGAGGACACTTTGAGTTCTGGGGGGTGGGGGGGGGGGAGAGAGAGAGAGGGTGTTTATCCAATCTCATGTTTGGCGATGTGTACATGTCCGCCAGGGGACGTTTTTTGTTTCCTTCACTGTCCACTGTCCACTTGGTGAACTCGAAGTTTTCTCCTGCTCACCCCCCCCTCCACACTTGCGTTCTTGCCCTGGCATGTAGTTGTCTTCTTCTGGATGGGGGAGAGCCAATTAACATTCACACGATGGGACAAGAAGGTCGCCGTGACATTGGCTTTGCAGCAATATATTGGGATGAAACAGACGAGTCACCCAAACCTTTTACGGGTTAACATAAACTGAAATCACAATACCCCAAGACAAGGGAGACATGTTGCTTGGTCTCATCCTGCCTACTGAATGGCTGCCTGGTCCACTGGTGTGCGCTCTGGACTGTCGACTCACTGCCCTGTCCGCTGCTCCGTGGATGGCGGCAGGCAGGGTTCAAACCCGGAACCATCTAAACCATTAAACTGCAGTCCAGAGCGCTAACACACAACTATACAGCCATCCGTTATTAAATTTTGTAAATGTTTTAGTATTACTTTTAGGTCGTGCATAATTACTACACTATTTTTACAAAGCTTATATCAACTCAAGTCTGTCTGATAAAATTTTTGAAGACTTTATTTCTCCCATATCCATTCACGGTTTAAGTTGAAACTTTTTATTGATTGGTGTATTATTCAATTTAAAAAAAATTACATATTAATTAATTTCTGGTACTTGATACTTTGTAGGGTTTCGTTCTCTTTGAGATTAGAACACCATTATGTCTCCAAACCCCGTTCTCGGATCAAGTTGAAACCTTAAAAAAAATATTTATAGTACATAACAAAACAAGAATCCATTTTTTTTAAATTTAATTTGTCTATTTATTATTGGTCATTAATTAATTATTTGTTGAACAACTAAAAGGGAAATAACTTCTACATTATTGAGGGATATGGTTATAACTTTGAAGCTCTTTTCCAAAGATAAGCTTTTTGTTTAAAGTATTTTTAATTTTTGTTTGTTCAACATATGCATTCCTTACACATTGTAACCACAATATTTTAAATCATCACAGCATATAAACGTATATTTATAATATACGATGTTTTATTTCAATTGAAAACTGACAAGTTCACTTTATTTTTGACATGCGGTCCTCACTGTGACATCCCTCCTGAAACGTCACGCTCGTCACGTGACCACGTATCCATTTTCACTGTTTCATAGTTGGTAGCGTTCTGACTCCATTTGGCGCATGGCCATCGCGAGGGCGAGATCTCGATCGTACGTGCACAGCGGGGGCTATTCAAAGGTCAACCTCGTTAGCCGTCTGGCCTAATAAATCTTGACCACTTGACATATGACCAGTGTCTGGTCACTCCTGGGAAAGTGAAGGGGGCTAGAGATGAACGCTTTCGCCACTTAATGTATTAGTTCCTATTGTCATTCTCATGCTAATCAATAGTCGTCTCGTTCTCATGTAGGCCGATCAACAATAAAATGTTCACACGTGTGTTTGCTATTTATATATCATATTATCCTTCCGTTGCTTTATCGTCTTGGTGTAAGAGAGATGTTCGTAATAGAGGTGAATCTATAAATAGCCAGCTCGTTGGTATTTCCGGTGTACAGAATACATATGGATAAGCTATGTATTTTTAAACAAACATCTTACTTGGCTTTTTTTTTACTTTGCCTGGTTACTTTACAGACTTACTTAGACTTAGGTTTAGATATTCCCGGCGCTGTTCCGCACATTGGGCGACAAGCTGTCTCAACAAAGATCTGTCACTGGCAATGTCTGAAGCCTCTTACCACCTAGAATCCACTGCTCTGAGGTTTTCTGTTAAATTGTGGCGCAAATTTATATGAGGACGACTTTGTTGGCGCTTTCCTAGTATTGGACTCCATGCCATCGCAACTCTTGGTATGCGTGGTTTACTTTGTCGGAGAACATGCCCCGCACACCTCATACTTCATGGTAAAAAAAACATTTCTAATCGCACAGATTTATTATTGTTAGTCTATATTTATTACAAATTTAATTACATGACTAATCCGAACTAATTAATGCAATTACTCTGAATATAAGCATTGTTGTTTTTTTAAAGTATTATTTATATTTTTTCACCGTATATATATATATGCCTACCCGTTTGGTTACCAATACATAGCAAGTTGTTTCTCTTGCAGAATTACGCCCCTGGTTTATGGCACATTCTAAAATTGTGGAACTTCACTTTTAATCTCCAAGTCAATTTAAGAATGGTTTTGTATTTCTTCTGTTGGCATGTTTTTTAGTCTGTTCCAGACCAACGTAATTAAGATGTAGAGACTTGAGTACTTATTACGTTTCTGAGACTCTACGTCAACGGCAGTACAGCGATGTGCTCAATCACATTTCACAGGAACAGAGTTTTGAAGATGTTATCCACAGCTAAATTGTAGACCAGAAGCTGGAAATGGATGGATTGTAGAGGAAGGATGGGTGTAATGAGTTAGTTTTCAACAAGTGGTGATCTGACAGCAACAGAACTTTTAAAGTAAGATACATGCTGTTTAGGTTGGATTTTCTTTATACATATAAACAAAGAAACAACATCATTAGCTTGTGTCAGCACAAGAGACTCTACGTCAACGGCAGTACAGCGATGTGCTCAATCACATTTCACAGGAACAGAGTTTTGAAGATGTTATCCACAGCTAAATTGTAGACCAGAAGCTGGAAATGGATGGATTGTAGAGGAAGGATGGGTGTAATGAGTTAGTTTTCAACAAGTGGTGATCTGACAGCAACAGAACTTTTAAAGTAAGATACATGCTGTTTAGGTTGGATTTTCTTTATACATATAAACAAAGAAACAACATCATTAGCTTGTGTCAGCACCAACAGGAGGAAATTTAAAATATCTGAACAGAAGAATTTCAACAAGTTCAAAAAGAAATGTTCTGAAAACTGTTGATTAAAAGAATCTAAAAAAAAAAGGGAATTTTCCCTTCTCGAAATGTTATAATTAGAGGTTCTCAAATTGTGGACATAGAATCTCAAAGTAAAAAAAAAAAAAACAGTTAAAACTAAAGGTTCCGTGAGAAGGATAAATTCAGTGATTCTAAGTCAAGTCGACTTCCTAGCACTTGTAGGATTTCCTAGATGAAGTGCTCGCACAAAACTTGGATTTTTTTGGTCATGGTCACATGACAAGTCTTCAAGTTCAACGTTCTATAGCGCTGCCTGGGCAGAGACACAACCTAAACACTCAGACTGCTTTATTGACCATAATTCGAAATGTGTTGTAAGTACTGTCACGTATTACAAATTGAATTCTACTTTTAAATGGCTTGCCTAGGGGAACCTGACAATAGAAAAAGCAGTTGTGTCACTTATCTTAAGTCTGAATTTAATCAAAGACTTACAATGAATAACAAAAAAAAAAGGACACAAGAAATCGGAAGGTAAAATATCAACTTAATGTTTAATAAAATATAACTCGAATAGTACTTTTAACTGAATCACATAAAGCAAGAAAAAACAAACATTTACTCAATACAGAATGGGAGGGTTGACCAAAACCCTTTTACAAAAATGGCATGTAAAAATATTACAATACTAGAGTTTGAAAATATAATTACAAATACAAGCAAGGCCTTGAAAAAAGAAAAATCTTAACTTACACGATCAATTGGTATACCACGCACGGGTCACGCAATGTCTCCGCTATTCTGTCTCACGGCTGTCTCCGTATGTCTGTCCGTCAACGTTACGCGAGCGGTCTTTATATAATCTACCGCGCGTCGATATCTAGTAATTTCTAGAACAGAAAGTCATCAACACCCAGATCTAGAACGCTCTTCAAAGAGACAGAAGAAAAGAAAAAAAACCCACCCTCCTTTCAACCAGAGGTACACACATAGGTCAAGGACCGGTCACTGTCTGTGTGGCTTGACTCTTGAAGAATAAAATAAAAAAAAACTTATTACACAAAGGGGCAGACAACCTACAGGTCAAGAAAAAAAAACAATAGTATCTAGGCATTGTTACCTAGATACGTAACACCTCCCTCCTAAAAATAAAAAGTTTACATTTCCACGAAATGGAAATCTTTTTAGAATAATTACAAAAATGATATTTACATTACAGAATGTATTTATCATGATATATATATAAAAAATATATACATCAAAATACTTTTTACAATCTAGATAAGGCATCGGCGATAACATTTTCGCTGCCTTTTATGTGTTTAAGATCTAGGTTGTACTCTTGTAAAAATAAACTCCACCTGAGAAGTCGTTGATTCTTGCCAGACATTTTGTGGATAAATGTAAGGGGATTGTGGTCAGTAAATACAACCAGTGGCCATCTGGACCCACTGATATAAAAATCAAAGTGTTGTATAGAAAGAATCAACCCAAGACATTCTTTTTCCACAGTAGAATAATTTCTTTGATGTCTATTAAATTTCTTGGAAAAGAAAAAAATAGGGTGCTCTACTTGGAAATTATCTTCTTGGTAAAGGACTGACCCAACACCTGTGTCACTGGCGTCAATAGCTAACCTAAAAGGTTTTCCGAAATCAGGAGCCATCAAAATGGGGGAGCTAGATAATATCTGCTTAATTTGGTTAAAGGCTTTCTGACATTCATCCGTCCAAGTAAATCGGACGTTCTTTCTCAGGAGGTTTGTTAAAAGACTGGCAATGACAGAAAAATTTTCGCAAAACTTTCTATAATATCCAGACATTCCCAAAAATCTTCGGAGTTGTTTCCGATCAGCAGGAATAGGGAAAGCTTGGATAGCTTCTACTTTGGCCATTACAGGTTTCACCTGGCCTTGTCCTACAATATGGTCTAACTATTGGATGGAAGCCTGGCAAAAAATCACTCTTACTCAGGTTTACAGTAATTTTTGCATGTAAAAGTTTAGTAAAAAGACAATGCAGTTGTTTACAATGGCTAAAAAAATCTTGGCTAAAAATTACTACATCGTCTATGTATGCGTGGCAATTCTCCATGTCAGCAAGCAGGGCATTTATCATTCTCTGGAAAGTGGCAGGAGCATTCTTCATGCCAAATGGCATCACTTTGTATTGGTACAGACCATCAGGGGTGACAAAGGCGGAGATTTCCTTTGCCCTATCAGTCAGGGGAACCTGCCAATAACCTGAAAGTAGGTCTATTTTGGTGATGTACTTAGCGTCACCAATACGATCTATGAGATCGTCTATCCTAGGGATAGGAAACGAATCGGTCTTTGTTACAGCATTTACCTTACGGTAGTCTGTACAAAAACGATAAGTCTTGTCCTGTTTAGGTATCAAGACACATGGGGAGCTCCAGCTACTGGAACTTGGTTCAATGAGGTCATTTTCAAGCATATACTTGATTTCTGACCTAAGTATGGCAAGTTTTTCAGGGTTGACCCTGTAAGGATGCTGCTTGACTGGAGTAGCCTCGCCAACATCTACATCATGCATTATAACATTAGTCTGTTTTGGTACATCAGAAAAAATGTCATTAAATTCATTAATGAGTTTCATGATAACTGGCCTTTCTGTCGAAGACAGATGAGACAGTTTTACATCCAAATTCTGTAATACAAAAGAATTAGGTATTTTGTATTGTCCAAATTTCTCCTTTACAATATCATCATCAATAGGAGAAACATGGCTATTTGAACAACTTTTGACTGTATTTAAAACACAATTACTCTTCTCTGAGTGATCTGGCCGAGATACATAAGGCTTCAGCATGTTTATGTGACATAGCTGAGTCTTTTTCCTACGGTCAGGGGTTTTGATTGTGTAATTGAGGTCACTAATTTTGGTCTCAATTTCATAGGGACCAAAATATCTGGCTTGCAAGGGTTGACCTGGTATGGGCAAAAATACAAGCACCTTATCCCCGGGAGAAAATTCTCTAACACGGGCCTTTCTATCATACCAGCGTTTCATGCTGGATTGGGTGTTTTGTAAGTTATTTTTGGCCAGAACACAAGCATCATAAAGTCTAGTTTTAAACTTACTTACATAGTCTAAAAGTCCTTCAGTGGCTGTTGGTGACAACAAAGTCTCTTTTATACATTTCAAGGGACCGCGCACCGAATGGCCAAAGACTAAGTCAAAAGGGCTGAATCCCAACGATTCCTGGACGGATTCACGGGTTGCAAACAGCAGCATGTGGATTCCTTCGTCCCAGTCTTTTTCGTGCTCAAAGCAATAGGTTCGGATCATGTTCTTGAGAGTCTGATGGAATCGCTCAAGAGCGCCTTGCGACTCGGCATGATACGCACTCGACATGCAGTGTTTGATGCCCAACTGAGTCATGACTTGCTTGAAAAGATTGGCCGTGAAATTCGTTCCTTGGTCCGATTGGATGGACTTTGGTAGACCAAATAGAGTAAAGAACTTGATTAAGGCCTTTACAATGTTTGATGCTTTTATGTTCCTTAGAGGAATAGCCTCAGGAAAACGAGTTGAAGCACACATAATGGTCAACAGGTATTGGTTGCCAGCTTTTGTCCTTGGGAGAGGACCAACACAGTCAATAAGTACTCTGCTGAAAGGTTCTTCAAAGGCTGGAATCGGCTTCAGAGGAGCAACAGGGATCTTTTGATTTGGCTTGCCAACCATCTGACAGGCATGACAGGATCGGCAGTACTGGATGACATCTTTCTTCAAACGTGGCCAGAAGAAGTGTGACATAATCTTGTGGTATGTCTTGTGGATGCCGAGATGTCCTGACATTGGTGTGTCATGAGCCAGATTCATGATGTACGCTCGGTATCTTTCTGGTAACACGATTTGATGGCATATTCTCCATTCTTCTTCGTTGGATGCGTCTGGAGGTTTCCATTTCCTGAAGAGCATATCATCTTGGATGTAGTAGCACGTTGATGCTAGCTCTGCCTCTTGTGATGTCATTGCGGTTTCTCGAAGTTTGGCGAGCTCTGGATCCTTCTTTTGGTCCTCAATCAACTGTTTTCGAGTTGATGCCGGCTTTTCAGAATTTGGCGTTGGTTCTTCTTCAAGAGAAGCAAAGAATGTGGTGCTCAAGTCCACATCATCGTGGTTACTGTTGGCCTTTGTGACGTTCTCTTCTTGAGATGCTTTCAACCTCATTGCCCTTGTTACTGCACACGCTGGATATAACTCTAGGTCTTCCTCGGGTGTGGCAGATAAGTCGGGTTTTTGAGTGACGATGGGTTCGGCTATCACCTTTCCACCTGCTAAGTCATTGCCTAACAGCAACGAGATGCCTTCCAATGGTAATGTTGGTCGGACACCTACAACAACCGGTCCAGTAATGAGATTTGACTTTATGTCGATTAGATGTAGAGGCACATCTATACATCCAAGCTCTACGCCTCGTAACAGGATGCTCTTCCCAGTCGATGATGATTTTGACAAGGGCAAGATACCCTCTAAAAGTAGCGATTGTGAGGCACCTGTGTCTCTCAAAATGGTGATAGGTCGTAGACTTGTAGAATCACCGGGTAGTGATACGAATCCTTCCGAAATGAAAGGCTTAAAATCCTCTAATAAAACATCAATTTTGGTTGATGCAGACTGGACTTGGGTCGAACTCTCGCTGGAGTCATTGACATCTCTAGGAGACGCAGTGGAGAAACTCTTTCTTGAGTCAGTAGAACATCTTTTGGATGTATTTGGAGAACTCTTGATGGAGTCATTGGAACATCGGGGTGATGTCGTATGGGAACTCTTGATAGAGTCATGGGAACATCGGGATGATGTATTATGGGAACTCTGGATAGAGTCATTGGAACATCGGGGTGATGTATTATGGAAACTCTGGATAGAGTCATTGGAACATCGGTGTGATGTACTAGGTAAACTCTTGTTTGAGTCATTGGAACATCGGCTTGATGTATTTGAAAAACTCTTGTTTGAGTCATTGGAACATCGTGGAGACATTTTCGGAGAGTCTTGTACAGTCAATACATTTGAAACAGGTGGTGTCGAGGTATTCATGATATGACTTGATGATGAGGGAGTAAACCTTGACGACCACTGTACTGTGCAAGCGCTGACTTTTGAAGGAGCTTTTTCGTTTCTCTTCCTCAATTTCCTGCAATCGTCAATTTTATGGCCTTCTCGTTTGCAGTAGGAACAAGTAGCTTTACTTGTAGTAGGTTTTCTGTCATTTGTACTGCTGTTCTTGATGGAGTTGCTAGCAGTGGACTCAGGCTGTTTGACTTGTTTTGGCTTGACATCCGTCGTATACTTGGCAAATTGATGTGATATTATATAATCGTCTGCCAACACTGCAGCCTTGTGCACATCTTCCTCGCCACGATCAGCTATATGCGTACGGACGTCCAGCCGCACACAACTCTTGAACTCTTCCATCAGCATTAGGTTCTTGAATTTTGCAAAGTCGGTGCCGATTTCCCTGGAAGTGAGCCATTTCTCAAAGCGTCGCTCCTTTTCCCGCAGGAATTCTACATGGGTTTGGCCATCCAATTTGCGACAATCCCTGAACTGCTTTCGGTAAGCTTCCGGAACAAGTTCATATGCCTTAAGAATTAAGGCCTTAACAACATTATAATCTTTTTGTTGTTCAATGGTCAAAGAACAAAATACCTCTGCAGCTCTACCAGTCAAAACTGTTAACAGCAAAGTGGGCCACAAAGTTTCAGGTACATTAAAATTTTTCACAGAAAGTTCAAATTGTGGAAAATAATTGTCAATTGTGGCTTTATTAAAGCGTGGAATTATTTTCAAAAATTTTGTTGCTTCAGCAGTATGACTGGCAGGGGAAGAATCTGGTCTTACATTAGCAGCTAACTCTAATTTTTTTAACTCTATTTGTAATTTCATTTCTATTTCTTTCTGCTCTCTCTGCTCTCTAGCCGCTGCAAGCTCTAATTCTTTTTGTGCGGCCTGTTGTTTAATTTCCTTCTCTTTTAAAGCTAACTGGGCTTCTATTTCCATTTGTTTTAATTTTATCTGAAGTTCTAAATCTGATTTACCCTCATCGGGTCTAAGGGTTTCTAAAAGGTCCTCAGAAAACACTTCCTCGTCTACATAATGGATTACAATGTTATCTCTGATTTCTTGTTTAAGGGCATTTGATTTTATTTTTAACCCTAAATGTTTAGAAATAAGGACCAGTTCCTTCCTAGTAAAAGCATCAAGCTCTTCCACAGAGGGATTTGCAAGAAAAACCTGAATATCCATGGCTAACTAACAACTATTACAAGCAAAAAAAATGTATACATATACAGTACAAAATCAGTACAACAAAAAACCTTAAGAGAGTTTGGTCAATACTATTGATACTTTACTTCCGACTCTTTGACACAAAAAAATTTTTTGTTAAAGTCAACTTCGCCTTTACAAAATTACTCAAGTAAGACGAAAATAGGTTCAGAAAAATATCCCGGACGGGCCCCCAAACTTCTTTTGTCACGTATTACAAATTGAATTCTACTTTTAAATGGCTTGCCTAGGGGAACGTGACAATAGAAAAAGCAGTTGTGTCACTTATCTTAAGTCTGAATTTAATCAAAGACTTACAATGAATAACAAAAAAAAAAGGACACAAGAAATCGGAAGGTAAAATATCAACTTAATGTTTAATAAAATATAACTCGAATAGTACTTTTAACTGAATCACATAAAGCAAGAAAAAACAAACATTTACTCAATACAGAATGGGAGGGTTGACCAAAACCCTTTTACAAAAATGGCATGTAAAAATATTACAATACTAGAGTTTGAAAATATAATTACAAATACAAGCAAGGCCTTGAAAAAAGAAAAATCTTAACTTACACGATCAATTGGTATACCACGCACGGGTCACGCAATGTC
Source organism: Biomphalaria pfeifferi (assembly GCA_030265305.1). NCBI lineage: Eukaryota > Metazoa > Mollusca > Gastropoda > Planorbidae > Biomphalaria > Biomphalaria pfeifferi. The sequence goes on from JASAOG010000359.1 coordinate 32,629, forward strand.
TCCGCTATTCTGTCTCACGGCTGTCTCCGTATGTCTGTCCGTCAACGTTACGCGAGCGGTCTTTATATAATCTACCGCGCGTCGATATCTAGTAATTTCTAGAACAGAAAGTCATCAACACCCAGATCTAGAACGCTCTTCAAAGAGACAGAAGAAAAGAAAAAAAAACCACCCTCCTTTCAACCAGAGGTACACACATAGGTCAAGGACCGGTCACTGTCTGTGTGGCTTGACTCTTGAAGAATAAAATAAAAAAAAACTTATTACACAAAGGGGCAGACAACCTACAGGTCAAGAAAAAAAAACAATAGTATCTAGGCATTGTTACCTAGATACGTAACAGTACCTACGCCTTTTTTTTTGAAATATAAACACGAAAATATTCCATAGAAAATTCCGTCAGAATGCACAAAGGAATTTAGTGATAGACTATAATGGCGTGGTCTTTGATTCCGAAGAATAAGGATGAGTGCAGTGTTTCACATAACTAGACAAACCCAGTTGCAACCGGCATAGTTTTTCCCATTTCGTGCAGACTATAACATACAGACAACATGATCTCATGTTTCCCTGTCGACGAGCAGCGCTGAGACAGTCTCAGAGAATAGGAACGCTAGACATTGTTAGAAAGTTTGTATTAACTAAATCAATGTGTCTCAGTGGATACTTTTACATTTGTTCTACCATTTCCCATTCTCCGATTAAGTTGAAATTTCGCTCAATCGTAGACAAACAACATTTAGCCACGAGATAATATTGATAAAACAATGAACATTACGTATCACGTGACAGCCTTTATGGATTGCATAATTTGTTTAGAAGATATAGAGAACCACGCGGCAAAATGTTGTTTGTTTACGATTGGTGAATGAGGTCCATTATCCACACAACATATGAATCATTAAAAAAATAGGCCATTAGTTAGTCAGCAGGTATTTAATTAGTTTTATTAAATATAGATAACGGGGGAAAACGTGCAATATCGAGACATATTGAGACATATGGCAGTGATTGAAATGAACTCTTCATTTATTCAATAATTTTTTATTTTTTTTAAAATGTGTTTTATATTTTGCTTCTAATGTGTTCAGTTCTTGCTTTCATAGAAAATCACAAGCATCAAGACTATATGACTTAGTTATGGTGAATGGGGTAGAGGCTATGTTTTAATTCTCCCCTATAAATATGCAATATGTAAACTTTAACAGTACACACCTGTGTGAATTCTCTTGACAAATAGTAATGCATGGGAGTGATACTTACAAGTTCAATGCTTGTGTCACAAACTATTATACAAAGAAATTTTGTGTCTTTCTGTCTGTCTGGATTCTTTTACACATTTTTCCCTACTTGCCAAATCTCGGATCAAGATGTAATTTGCACAGCTAGTCATAGTCGAAGACAATACATGAATCAATAAAAACAATCAAAATACATTTTTCATTCAATTAGCGGTAAACAGAGCCGGATATAAGTATGTAAAGACCCGGGGATAAGATTTTTGTGGTAGCACCTAAACTTTTTTGAAAGCTTTAATAAAGATCCGTAGCCTGTAGATGTAACCCCCACCTGCCCTCCCTTGAATCCGGACCTGACGGTAATTAATAAACTATATTTTATGTAGAAAAGGGGAAGATAAATGGAAATATAAAGAAAAAACATTTCTATTTTTTGTTTGTTTTCTGTATGTATTGTTATGTCTGCTCTGTAGATGTGAGATTCATCTAAATCGACCGAGGAGTCGGGTGCTATATTTTTTGTATTAATGTTTAACTAAACACATTAAGGACCATTCTCCAAAACGCTTTAAAAGTCCAGCTTAGGCGCTAACTTGCTGTAACTGACATGCAAGAGAGCAACTATCTGCAAACGGCTTCAGAAAACAAAATCCTGGGGGGATACACATTTGAGACCAGAAGAAAGTCCACTGCCGAGGACAGACGTAGACGGCGAAACAAAATTTTAATCGACCACAGGCGGATAAGTCTGCGATTCTGGTGGGAAAATATGTAGGTCAAAGCTGGGGCTGCGTAGCCACATAAAATACTACACTGCTCTTTGATTTTCGGACTCGAAGACAAGCCTTATTGTTATTGAGGTCCTCAAAAAGAAACCATCTGAGAGTCTCTGCTATTTCCCTTCGTAGTTTTAGATCTAATATATAAAGCAGAATGTGCGGCTTATGTATGTATGTATGTCCCGCATTGAAATCAAAACCGCTTGACAAAATGCAGGTAAAACTTGGTATTAATGTTCCTTAGATTGGGGCGAAGACCGTAGTTATGTCCAATGCCCCCCTGGAGAATCGGGGGGGGGGGGTAGTTTAAAATAAAATAAAATACCTAAATTGTCTATATTGTTGCGAATCTCACTATCCAGGCTCTCTGAAAACTGCACCAAACGACACCACCAAATTTAAGAACTTGACAACTCTGGGCTTCAAAATAACGTAATAGTTTAATGTCAATAAATAACAGCCAACACTGTACAATTGGCAGCACGTAACACAAGACTAACTTTTGCACTGGTCTCTCTGTCTCGTCTCGGACTTGTACTGAGCCGTTGTAACGAACTGGAGATCGGGAAGTTGTGGCTGACTGGTCTCTGATACCTTCGCTCTTTATAAAGGGACCCTGCTGGCCTTCTAGAACCGGGCCGAACGTCGCTCGACCATTCTGGGTGGTCATATGACTACATCCCTCGTGACGCTCCTGAGCTCTGTTCACCACGTAGATCCCACTCGAACCTTCATGTTGACACTCGTCTCGGCTGACCGTTGTAATTCGTCACGGTTGACCGCTCGTCTATCGCTGGCCTGGGGCGATTTGCGTCGGCTGACTACACACACACCACTACCCATATCTGTGCCACCACCAGGTTTATTACAATATTAAAGAGTGAAACTCTTTTATAAATCGGGTAAACCCAGCCAGCAGGTCGTGGGTCGTATTCGGTTAGTAGTCTATTAAAATTTTCCATTTTGTTTTACAGATTTTGACTTTATTTTCTAAATAAAGTCGCAATGAAAGGTCAGCGCCACATGTGTAATGAACCAAACCTAACCAGATGTCGTTGTCCATGTAAACAAGGCAATTAGGCATTTCTTTTTGCGAAATAGTCGTTCATTGACGCAATGTTATTTCTCTTTGACACATCCATTTATCTGCAACTAGTATCATACTCTCTCCCACTATTTGTGTTCAAGCGCTGACCCTACTTTGACCTAATTATGCTGCAGCACTGTTATACTAGTATCAGCTTCACGTTGATTCGCTTCGGTCAAAATGGTATGCATTGGCAACTACTGTCTGAGTGGTACCTAGATCAAACCTTGCTTCGACGCTATGCCCTGTCCTCGGACCACTTACGGAATAAGCTAGTATATTATAATATTCGACGTTATGTCTGGTAGTCGAAAACAGGGGGACGTCAAATGCAGTCGTTTAGCATTTCTTTTCCGGTATGCGATATTTTGCCGCAGCCGTTTTAGCGCCAGCGCATTTGGCGCCGGCGTCTCAGCTACTGACGTATTGTTTTTAATTAATTCATGTTTTACTAGGTACAATAAATAATTATTTAAAGTTTCAACTTGATCGGAGAATGGGTGTGGGAGAAATACTGTGAACAGTTAAATAAGGGGATCAAACCTTACATATTTAGCCATATCTCTGAATACTGAAGGATTATTTTCCCTTGCCAGATTTTTAACAAATATTTTATTACCAGTAGTTAATTGACTAATTGGTTAGTTGTTTTAAGTTGTTTTGTTTTTTTAAATTGATTCATATCATATCTATACCAATAAATATTTGTGCAAAGTTTCAACTTGATCCAAGAATAAGTGGGAGAAATAACGTGTTCAAACTTTTTACATCACAGACAGGCTGACAGACTGACAGAGTGATTTGGTGTAAGCTTTGTGAAAAAGCACAATCCTCCAGACACACGTGTTGCCCAAGAAACAATTTATTCAGAACTTATGTTTTGCGTCATGCTTTGAAAAATAACAAGTCTTCCTGGTCGTGTGGTCTGCGCTACGGATTCTTATCTGAACAATCGGAAACCTTTTATCTACCATCCGCAACCATTTGACGTAGTTATACATAGACCTAGCATGACCTACATATTTTGCCAGATCAAATGCAGTAAAACATTTCTATGTCTAGGGTCGATTTATGTTCATCAGTCTTCATCGTATATCCGAGGAGTTTATAAGAGGCCTCCAGCTGGGAAGCCATTAACTTCTAGGTGTTTCTCATTCTGTCAGCCAGCACAAGCTGACACCAAACTTGGTAGTCGAATAACGGGTCTTGCATACACCTTGTACTACAATATGAACTTCATATAATATTTCAGTTTCAGTCGCATCATTCTGTTATGGCACAGTGAAATATGATAGCATGAAATTGATCACTAGGCGCGGTGGCTGAGTGGTAAGGCGACGGTTCGTATCCCGTGAAGCCAGGGCCTTAACAGGATTTTGTTTAGGGCGCTACTGTGTCCAATCAACTATATCTGGCACATGACTTGAGCTGGGAATAGTTAAGGTGGTTGGTCATTGTGCTGGCCACATGACACCCTCGTTAACCCTCTGCCATAGAAACAGATGACACATAACAGCGACCTGCGGGCCATTTTAATTTCCGACACTCATGTCGCAGGCCACATGACCAAAAATTGACGAAAAAAAAAAAACGACATGAACTCGACATGAAATAAATTATGAGAAACTTGTGGATCTAGTACTTTCATTAATTCATGGATTGGAAGTCCTAAACTGGCTTAATTTCTCCACTTAAAATGTGAGCAACATTGTAGCCAGCTTTACCAATCAAGAATGACGTCATATTTGATTCATAATGCTGTTTATTTGTTGCTACACTTTACAAAACAAAGATGTTGGCTTGTTATCATGATGCACGCAAAAAAAAGTAAAGATCCGTTCTAATTTTCCTGGTAGGCTCTAAATTCAGAATCCACTTTTAGTTTCTACGGCTCTACCATTTCATAAACGTACACATGTTCAATGTCATGGTACCAATCCATCAGAGAAAAAGTGAGGGCCTTTTGATAAAGCAACATTTTTCAACCTTTTTTTTTGTGAGTGAGCGGGATGGGGGATTTTTTACACTTTGTCCCGACGTTACGACGGGCCGGATGAAACCATGTCGTGGGCCACATCTGGCCCAAGGGCCGTATTTAGGACACCACGTACCTATAACATAGATTGCGAAGTCTAAAAGGGTCACTTAACTTTATTTTAGTCACATTATCATGTATTTTGTTGTTGTTTTGTGTGCCAATTTTGAAAAAAAAGAAACTAAGTTTCAATTGTTTATTAAAACGTTTGTTAAAAAAAGACAGATTAATCGGACATCATCAATGGATGCGCCTTTAGAGCAGCAGATGGCGGGTCTGAGAAGTCGCACGACCAGACGACAATGCACACAGTTCGCACTTGCTTTGACCGGGTTCGCGCGGGAGTGTTAGCTCCAGCGCCATAACCTAAGCCGACCTAGGTCAGCCGCACACAGAAAAGTAACTCCTCCAAGTGCGCAGCCCTCCCTCCTTTAATTACGGACGACACAAGACCACACACTCACACGTCTCTCACATCTACCTACACACACTCGATTCACAACTTTTGCCCACATCCATATTTTTTTCCCTCCATCAGGTATTAAAAAACAAACCAATTACCAACTGAGCCGACAACCGTGGAGTCAAGTCCCATAACTCCGCACAATGCAGTCGGCATGACAAGTTCTCCCCCTTTTTATATCTCGTTGCCTACAATAGCATTATACAATAAGTTGTGTCCCTTCGTGCTTATTCTTCCTTGTTTTACCCGATGGCTAAAACTATTTATTCTTTTTGAAAGCGGGCATTTTATTTTGTTTTCTATTTCAGTTTGCGTTTACCTTCTGCGTGTTGCCGGCTCATGAATGGAGAATCCAGTTAATTCCATCATTGTTTCTAGTGCCTACTCGTGTTGGCATGAGTGACTTCACAGACACGATACTTTCATAATTAGGCAAGATTTTAATCTATGAAACCTGGAGATTCCTAATTTGGATATGTCAGTGTGTAACAGTGAAATGATGCTCATGGTAAGTTATTCTTGATTTTTTATTTGCTTTAATTGGATAGTATGACTAAAGCATTATCTGTGGTGCCCCATTTATTAAAAAAAACAAAAACACTAAGAGATAGTGTGGTGAAGATAATTTGACTAAAATATCCTAGATTCTATTATAATTCATAATCCTCCTTCTGTTAAGATAAGAAACTGTGCTGTGTAAACTAGATCTACATCTACATTATGTTCAAACACAAAAGTCTAGATCTAGTGGTGTAACGAGGTACCCACGGGCCGGATTGAAGAATACGATGGCGGCTTGGATAAATGTAGGTCGTAGGCGAAGTGAAAACCTAACCTGTGTCTATATCTTAATCTACAAATAACTAAATTTCCGTTGTAGATATAGAGTTACATTAGTAAACACAAAGTCATGGTACTCTAATATGTTTGACATCTTATCAAAATTTCGCAAATTTTCTTGAATCCTGTGCAAGACCCCCACTAATTGGAGGCCCTCATCGGCTGCCTAGTTTACGTGTTGTCGTAGGCCTGGGCGCATTGAACTCCTAAGCGCCACGGTTGCTACGCCACTGATCTAGATCTAGAGATTAAGAATGATGTTAGAAAAAGTCTTACAATCTAACTTGACCTCTCGATCCATCAAAGTGGAGCTACAGCCCATGGACCCTGGCTTTAGCACATCTCTCCATTCTGATCTCTCCTGGGATTTACGTCTCCAGGCCTGGACTTTGAGCTGTTGTAGATCTGCCTCTACGTCATCAAGCCACCGTACTCGTGATCTGCCTCCTGGGATTTACGTCTCCAGGCCTGGACTTTGACCTGTTGTAGATCTGCCTCTACGTCATCAAGCCACAGTACTCGTGATCTGCCTTTGGGGCGCCTGCCTTTTTGGTTTTTATCGGTGAATAATCTTTGCTCCTCTGTTCTTGCATTCTTTCGAGGTGGCCTGCCCAACGTAATCTATTCCGTTTTATTTCTGTCTTGACCTCTTCCGCCCTGCCAATAAACCATGCAACATACAAAGCAGATTTAATACCGTTCCAGATTAATCAGTGATCGTTTCCCTTGCGTTATTGATGAATCAGGACGCTAAATACTGAGACTCAAAGGGCTTTTGTGCATTGGAGAGTAAGATCACGAGACGCCATACAAAAGGATGTTATGTCCGCCTATTTGTGGCCGCGTCCTCCAATCTAGGGAATTGGCCTAAATGCTAAAACAATCCGGCATTTATGTGCTGTTTACTGTTATTGCAATTATTGAATGTTATCCATCAATTCAGTACTTGATATAAAATGGTTAAAATATATGTATATAAACTCACGAAGATGTCAAGTCTATATATGACTGATGCTCATACATTAGAGGCTGTTTAAAAGAAACCTGTTGCTTAAAAATCCAAAATGTGTGACTTTTGTTCAATTCCCGGGAATATAATAACATCAGAGGCGTAGCTAGCAATGTGTGGGTGGTGCGGAACGCTCGGGGCATCAAGTGGTGAAGGGCATCAAATTAAGGACAAACTTTCTCAGTGAAACAGTGCTGAACCCCAAAGACGTCTTGGCCACAAGAGCAGGATGCCAAGCGAAAAGGGTGAAAAAGATGAAGATTAATTCTTCCTCGGACGGGATAGCTCAAAAAAACAATCACCAGGTGTGAGCTAGATCATGATCAAAAACCAATTGCAATTGGCATTCAAATCTTGGCGACTCTGTAAATTTCGATAAAAAATTATTGATAATTTTGCCAGCAACAAATCACGTAAGATTCATTTGTGGTTGCGAATAAGCAAAACTTTAACAAGGAATGACCACTAGTTAGAAAACAAACAACAAAGGCCTTTCTGCTCTTTTATTTCGGGTTTTCTTTTTTGGGGAGGGTTGGGCATCACGAGGAGCTGCCGCACTGGGCATCATATACCCTAGCTACGCCACTGAATAACATTGAGCTTTTCCTGATCTAAGCGCATTCTTAAAGTTTTCACTTTTAGACTTTGCGAGCCATGGGGCAGATGATGTTATAGTAAATCTGTTTCTAATGCCAACGGTCATCGAGCAGGGTGTCATTTAGCCAGCACACGACCAACTTTACTTTCCCCTACTTAAGTCAGGCACCCATCAGCGTTGGGTGGATTCTACATTAGAGATAACTTTTACTTGACTTAGGGAGAGGCATTTAAAAAGAAAAAACAAAAAACAAAAACGAAATCTGAGGAGTATGTCTGTCTTTAAGCTCCACACGTACGTCTGTGCAAATGATCTGGTACAAAAAAAAAAAGTATCTTCATCTGCGGAATGTGATATACTTTATTATAACCGATGAATTTTACGACTTTTCTACCTACTTGTTTCTTCGTGTCATAGTAACCTTTGTTACAAAATAGGACTTTATTTTTTCTCGTCCTCTTGTACAAAGTATTGTCCTACTATTTGACCTCTTATGACCTTGTAGGTGACCGAGGTATCTGGTAACTCTATTAAGGAGAAATTAAATATCAGAGCGACGGAGAACCAAGATTAGAAACTACAGTCACTTCTGCTATTAGTTAGTAAATCTAGCTGTAGCTAATTTGTATAACGTAATCCTAGCTGTACAGCGGCACAAGTTTGGATGTTTTGAAAATCATGGTAAACAAATTGAGTTATTCTATCATTAAATTCAGAACATAAGACAATTATATTTTTATTTAGAATGTTGTTATAAAATAAAGCCAAAACACGTTTTCAACAAAACCTTAAAGCTGCATTCATCAATGGACCTCATTCACCAATCGTAAACAAACAACATTTAGCCACGTGGTGCTCTATCTCTTCTATATAATTTACGATCTCATGTTTAATTCATGCTGGTTCTCACGTGACAGTTTTTTTTTCGTTGTTTTATCAATAAGATCACGTGACTAAATGTTGTTTATTTACGATTGGTGAATGAGGTCCACTCGAGTGTCTCATTTCGGTGTAAAAGGTTTGACATGTTTCGGATGTACCTTCACAGGTAATTGACTTACCAGTCCAAACCTCCCGCAGGACGACCGGGGTGGCAGCGGGCAGGGTATGAGCCCGGGACTATCGAGAAGATCGAACGGTAGTCTAGCGCGCATACCGCAAGTCCAGGCAGCTTCAGTTACTGCAAAGTCGCAGAACGCTTAGTCATTCACCTGTGTGATGAAACAAGTCCTTTAAGTACAAACTGCCTTTTATTGTGATGCATTCAAACATATCATATTTACAAGGCTAACATTATCTACAGATAACCAGTCCACTAGATGACTTCCTTCTGCATATTTTCAACACACTTGTCACTTCCTGCAAGTCCCCTAACTCTCCGATACCCAACACTTGACCGTGTGTCACGGTTGACCACACAGTAACCGTGTCACAACCATCTCTCATTTATTCCCTCACACACTCCTATGTTCTCGTGCTTTCATTCATCCACCACTTTCATTCACCACTTTCATTCACCACTTTCATTTATCACTTCCATTCACTACTTTCATTCACCACTTTCATTCACCACTTTCATTCATTCACAACGTTCATTCACCACTTTCATTCATTCACCACTTTCATTCATTCATCACTTTCATTCACTACTTTCATTCATTCACCACTTTCATTCACCCCTTTCATTCACCTCTGTTTTCTTCCTTTAGTCACTTCTAGTGCAATCAATTAATTCTCATTTTCAATAAGTTAACTTCATTATCGCCGTAGCTGTGTGATAAATTGCTTGGGTTATGATGCGGGGGGGGGGGGGGGGTCCCAAGGCTCCATGACACTTTTCGTTAACCGCGGGCCACAAAAACAGATGACCTTTACATCATCTTCCCTAAAGACCACCAGGTCTGAAAAGGGACACTTGACTAATTTGTTACCTCCCTTCTCGTACCTCACCTCACCGTATCACTGAGACCATGCTGCATTCTCTATCGAGAGGCCAGATCAGGACACCGGACCCAAGACTCCCTGTTGTTGGCCTCCTTTTCATGTGACTGTGGAGCCCTATTTTGGAGAGACGCTTCAGCCCAAATATATATCGCAAGTGAAGGTGGCTTTCACTTTGGCGGCAGAGGAGCCAGTCATTTTTTTTCGTTAGTCACACTGTTCTTCCAGAACTGAGGCCACCAATGTTTATTTAGTTGTCCACAATTTTCTTGGTCACCATCTCTCTCCACGTAGTGCGGTCTAGGGCTATGTCTTCCTAGTGGTCAGTATCAATATTCACTGCTTTGAGGTAAGCGAGACGAATGCCTGGGCATTGCTTTTGGTCGGATCGATGCTGCCCTCACAGCAGTTCCCCCCCCCCTCTCCAGCAGATGTGACCAAAGAAACGGAATATTAAAACCCTTTAAAGAATAAAAAAAAAAACTCAATGAAGAGTTCCCAGATCTGGGAACCACTGAGCAGTTCTTATATATTTATATGTATAGGACTACTCGTGTGAATCCTCCCACCTATAAATTAACCCTAAGAAGAACATCAAAAAACATATTGACTTAGTATATAGAGATGGCCGACGTCAGAAAAGCTGGATAAACATCGTGGATAATTTCAAACCAGAATGTGTGGAAAACGTTCGTTGCGATTTTTATTTTCACCATACGTTAACAGCGTTTTAAATGGACATTGAAATTTTATGTTTTGGATTTTCTACTTAATTACTTAAGATTCTCTAGAACCTGTGGGTCGCGACCCCCTTGGGGATCGATTGACGATTTGCCAGGGGTCGCCTACGACCATCGAAAATATGGATTGTTTTGTCTATTCTTCTATTGCTGTATGTGTGTGTGTGGGGGGGGGGGGGTCGCGGCAGAGTGGGGAATTGTAAAAAGGGGTCGCCGAGCATAAAAGGCTGCTCTAGAACACATTTTACATTGCTGCTAAATAAGAAATACATATTTTTTTCTTATAGGCATAACTAATCTCTAAATTCTTGTTTTGAGGCGAAAGATCATAACAGGATCTTTGACTCTTAAGTAATTTTGTTTATCTCTGTTTCCATACCTTTCCAACATCAGATTTCTTTTACACATTTTGTACTGTGGCTTGATGACATAGACGTAGATCTACAACAGCTAAAAGTCCAGGCCTGGAGACGTAAAGCCCAGGATAGATCAGAATGGAGAGATGTGCTAAAGCAGGCCAGGGTCCTGTATGGGATGTAGCGCCACTGGGATCGGATGTTTACTAAGCGATAAACTGAAGCTTTCAAATTGAATTTCTACAAACTTCTTGCAAATAGGGGCAACATTGGTTGAGATCGAACCAGGTCGTCTGAGTCTGGAGCTAGAAATCTAATTTATAATCCACCTGTCGCCTCAAACTTTTAAGACTTTGTTTTCCTATGTCAAAAGAAGTCTGTCTCGTTGTGCAAATATAACACCTGTCTTAGAGTGATGGATCACAAGCAGTTGAAAAACGAATGTCCTTGCAAGTGCTGGACAATGACCTATAACATTCTACTAGTAATTTTTTTATTGCGCCCTCGAAAAGATTGTAACAGGGCTTCCTCATCGCCTTGTATCCACATCACTGCTTCATACTATCTTTTATTCTTCCAGTGTGCTAGAATAATATGTCGAAGATATTAAACTGCTAATTAGGTCATGACGTAAATATGTACAGCTCTTGTTGATTAGATTCTTTAGTATCGCTAATTAGATAATGACGACTTCTGGAAGTCTCATTTGACCTGACGGTGTCTGTGTCTGGTTTGGAAAGATTCTTTCAAAATCCTAAACAAAGATGACTCTATAAAAACGAGTAAAATAAATTAGCATAACTAAAAATATGAACAACTTTTAAAAACAGACGAAATATTTCTAGCTAACCTTAAGATAAATACTCAATTTCCGGGGTAAATAGATAGTCTATATTTCGGTATCGGACTATCGTATAAATTTTTTTTTACACATTTATTTTAATACCAACACACATCCGGTTTTCAATTTAAAAATAAAGGTGTCCACGCTTGTAATGATGCTCACTCTGAATTAGACATTAGGCTTTGATCGTAAATAACGAATTGCAATCGTACCGCAATAGGCGTCTATCATAAATAACAAATTGCAATCGTACCGCAATAGGCGTCTATCGTAAATAACAAATTGCAATCGTACCGCAATAGGCGTCTATCGTAAATAACGAATTGCAATCGTACCGCAATAGGCGTCTAACGCAAATATCGCTACGCAATCGAACCGCAATAGGCGTACACTGTAATAATAAATCCTACTGCATTAGGCGAACACCGTAAACAGCGCATCCTACCGTAATAGGCCCTATGTTTGGAAAAACTGAACTCTCGGCCCCATATTTTTTTCTTATTACTGATTTGTACTATCTTTTATTGTTCCTCTCTGTTGAGCTACAAGGGCGATGAGATTAAGCTTCAAATTGTGTCACGTGGTAAATACGTTGAACTCTTCACGTGGATTTGATCTCGCAGTCCTGCTAATTGGTTAATGACAAGATTGAGAAGAAGCAGCTAGACGCCTTTGAAGTCTGGATTGTTTGTCTCTAGAGGTGTAGTGTTATCAACATTGCTGAAGATGTGGATCGAGAAGGAGAGGGGGCGGCGAGGGCGTCTAAGCAATAATTTAACTGTGCTTCAATTGGCGGAGTATGCTCGGCTACGCGTGATTCACGGTGTTTTGCAGCAAATAATTTTCGTAGCTTGAAATTTCATTTGCGAGTAAACAGCCAGGGCGCGGGGGTTTTATGCTCTGTGTACGAGGAGATGCTGGCGCCTTACTGTAAATAGAACGTAACGTACCCCAGTGAAGGCTGTTTTTGTACAGGGGTGAGCGAGTGAACCTTGAAGTTTATGTCTTTGTGTACAGGTCACGCGATGAGATGGGTCAGCTTTAATATAGATAGCCCAGACTGAAAAAGCGTGCTTTACTTTTCTAGAGTAATGTACTCTATTAGAACAAAGTCATCGGTCTCTATGGTCGACGGCTAACAAAGGTATCATGCTTTATTTTCCGCCTACTCATGTCAGGGGCATATAAGAGTTGGTTGAACTCATGGGCGTCCTTAAGTCCCAGTTTTCACCAAGATTCAAAACGAGATCGCTCTGTTTAGAAGCAAGTGCTTTACCACTTAGACACCAAGCTCCACATGTATCTGTGTGGTGTGCGTGGCGGGAATCTAATGGTCAGAGTTAGTGATTTTGCAACTGAGAAGATAGTTCAGGCACCTTTTGTAGAGGTTTAACAGAATTTTGACAATAGTAAGTAAGTGATGTGGATTTAAAAAAAATGACTATACGAGTTTTATGTACTAGGCGTTGTGGTCAGTACAAGATGAGTCAAATACTATTACAAAAAAAAAAAAAATCATATTTCACGATCTTTCACCATGTGAATCATCTGGATGAACCCTTTGACAAGGCGCCCGCATGTAAGTAGTCTTTACCTCCGCTCATCAGCCGAATCACCCCTACGCCCATATGTTATTCCTATCTTCGCCATGCGTCAGTAATCAAAAGTCCTGAACTATATATTAAAACAAAACTGTCAAAGGGTTTAAATGTTTTGCACTGACCCTAATAAAATTAATATATTTTTGCGTTATCTCTTGTTATGGAGATGGTTTGTGAGCTTGCGAAAGTATGTAGGAGCGTTTTTATAAGTTTCATATTTCGACATTTTGTTTGGTGACATGTCCATTATGTGGAACTATTGGAATGTTTATGTGTGGGCGGCATATTGGATTTTTTTTTTTTAATTACAGAGAAAGAGAGAAATAGTCGGAGTGGAAGAGAGAGAAAGAGAGATAAAAAAAGGAAGAGAGAAAAAGGCTTACAGAAAGAGAAGGAGTCAGAGACATAAAGACAGAGCAAAAGAGACATGAAGAGAAACGAGAGAGAGTCACAAAAAGAGAGAGTCGAAGACAGAGTGAAACATCGAAAGATGAAGATATTGAAATGGCGTCAGAGAGAGAGAGAGAGAGAGACTAATAAAATGCGCAGAAAGAGAGACACAAAGATAGAGGTACACTTCTTATTCCATACGCTAGAACAAATTCGTACAAGTGCTCCTTCATTCCTAGTGCCTTTAAAGAATGGTATGGGTTGCCAGAATCAGCCAGGGAGAACCTAAGACTTAGCAGAGCTTAAGTCAATGAATAACATGCACGACTAGATTGACACATGAAATGGGTACGACGTAATTAGCTTCTTTTTTTTTTGAAGTAACGTCTGTTATAGATAAGATAAGAGAGAGTGAGACGGACATAATGTAAGAAACACAGAGAGAATAAGAGATAGAGAGAGTCAGTGTTAGAGAGATGGGAAAATGACTAAGAGCGACGGAGAAAGACAGTGAGAAAGAGAGAGAGAAAGAGAGAGAGAGAGAGAAAGAGACAGAAAGATTAAAAGAAAAAAAAGAGAGATTGTGATTGAATGAGATACAGAAAGACTTCATCTATATTACATTGTATTAATCTACCTTTAATAGAAAGGGAGTGCGCTAACAAAATAATTGAAAGGGTTAAAATTTCCTACATAATTTGACTAGAAATTTTACTGCTTTAGTTTATAAAACGCGCATAAATTAAATAAAACGTAGTGCCTACCAATTAGCTGCTTTATTAAAAAAAAAAAATTTAAATGTCTAAAACTGACACCAAAATAAATCCGAAGACCAAAAACAGCTGTTCACCTTCATGAATAAAACATGATATTAGAACTATAGAGCAAATGTATTTCTGGCTTCAATATCGTTTACATTACACACATTCTTACACTTTAATTGATCTCTTAAAATAGCCCAGCATTCCTTCCTTCGGTAGCTTATTTTTAATTTAAATGCAAGGCATATTTTACTATATTATTGATGAAAAACAACGTATACCAAGTTTCTTATAACAAAAATCTTTCACGTAAAGCTTATACTGCGTATTATTTTTTGTTACACTGTATACCAGTCTGGACCTGGTTCAAACCCCCTCCCACTTTTTTTTTAAATATTTTTTTTGGTCTTTTCACAGTACAACGCAACCATTGCCTATGTAAACTTAGCGCTACATAACAACCTAATGCTATCTCAGAGGTCTGCCCTTTCCTCCGCTGTGTCTCTGGCAAGGAGACTGGTGTTTAATGTTATGTAATAAACATTTTGGGTTATTGCTTTGTTGGCGCAGTTGCTAGAACCTAGAAAAGATGTTCAATAAAAAACAAATCCTTAAAAAAAAAAAAGGACAAAACAGATTAAAGAGGAAAAAACTCCACACTTACAACTATATCATTCAGGAATGTAAAAGTTATTTCCCTTTTTTTGATAGCATGCAAAACATTAAACTACCAATAATTAATTGACTAATTGGTTCATTTTTTTTAATTGATTCGTGTTTTATTAGATACAGTAGATAACTGTATAAAGTTTCAGTAACAACTTGATTCGAGAACGTGTGTGCTAGAAGTAAACTATAAAAGGGAACAAAATCCGACATATTTAGCCATATATGTCAATACTGAAAGATTAGTTTCCCTTGTTGTGTCAAACAAAACAATTAATTTCCAGTAATTAATCGACTAATTTTTTTTTTTTTTATTGATTCATGTAAAGTCCTCTCAAATGAAAATTTTGCAAAGTTTAAACTTTATTCGAGAACATTTTTACCAGACAGACAGACAAAGAGAATCCATAAAAGCTTTGTAGAAGTAGAGAATAGATCTATATTCTATTGAATCTATTGGAAAGCTTAGATTAGACATACTATATAATGTAGTCATGGGTACTTCAAAATTGTATTCATACAGATTAATATCCTAAAATGCCTTTTTAAAAAAAAAATAGCTTTTTGCATAGCAAACTAGTTCTTGTGTTATCCTTTGATAATGATAATAATAATAATAATTTATTTTATAGAGCGCTGTAAACAAACCAAATGTAGGCTCAAGGCGTTGTGATGACATTACAAGCTAAGAGACGCTAAAATGACAAAAAGCTAATCCAAAAAACGTATTAAAGAAGACAACGTTCTTTAAGGAATTTACATCGTTACCTTCGCCAGGTTTTTGACGGCCCTAGAGTGTGTGGCCAGTGGAGGCCCCCCAGGGAGGGAAGCTTGGTCGAGAGGCTAAGTGCGCTTATACTTGGCTTGGCTTGTCTTGGTTACCTATGAAAGGGGGCTCGAGCAGAGTTGGGCTTACTGAGCGCCTTTAAGGTAGCACGGAAAAAACCTTCTCCTAGATACCCCTTCTCCCCCCCCCCCCCCCCAACTGGTCCACAAATGAGATTGGACCATAGCGCTCTGAGCATGCTATAAGTGTGAAAGCAGCGCTATATAAAAGCCATATAAAAGCCATAATTAATTTATTCGCTTCAGGGTAATAAGTACTAAAGATAACATTGCATAATGTGCAACATCTAAAGTTCGCAATATGTATTATGCACATCCAGGTCCTGAAGATTTTATGGTTTATTTAAAGTATTGTACCAGGTGTCCAAAACAATGATGTGCAGTGACTAATAGCAAAATATTGAATGTACGTCTCTTTTTAATCATATGTATAAATACCGAGTTTAAAACATAAAATGAGAATATAGCCTAGAAATGGAAGGTTCTACACATACTCTAACCATCAACCATAATCTCTCCAACACACGGTATATGCATGTAATAAGCCGCAGTATGTTGCACATAAGAATAAAATACACACCACAGGTGATAATGCTACCTTGAACACACCTGCTTTTCCTGTTACATTTTACATGTCCATTGTGTGTATCTTACAGTAACGTCACTGTAAAGTTGTTGCATATCCTAGCCTAAACCTAAAACTTATTGATTACTAAAACACCAGAAATAAAATTTCTGTTTCTTTAAAGTTGACAGCTACAACTATTAGACAGTTGAAAAACAACAGTTTCATACAAATCTATTTGTGGAACCATCACTGGGGCTGTCTTAAAGATGCCGAGAGTTATTATGAGGTTTGTAGTCCCCAAAAGTGTACTCAAATGTCTTGTTTGTGATTCAGGTTTCGGATAGTCCTTCAGAATGGGTTATTAAATCCTGGCCTGGGTGGACGCGGCGGCCAAGGGGTTAAGCACTCGGCTTCCGAACCTAGGGCCCTCGGTGAAGACTGGGATTTTTTAAATTTCGGGATCTAATAAGTACCTGACTTTAATTGGGGAAAGTAAAGGCGATTGGTCGTTGTGTTGGCCACAAGTCATCCTCGTTAATCGCTGGCCATAGAAACAAATGACCGTAGATCGCAAGGTCTAAAAGGGAACCAAAGGGAAACTTTACTTTTTTTTTTTTTTACTTTACATCCGCAGCGAGGCGGTGAATTGTGGGGAGCAGGATTCGAACCAGGAATCATTGAGACGACTGTTCAGAGCGTATAAAACAGCACCAGGAAGACATTATGCGACCTATTCTTCTATAGGCCTACATTTCATTCCGTGGTAAAAATGTACCCGTGAAACGACTCTTCTTAAAACGTCTGTGTTTTCCCCCTTTTTTTCAATCAGTAGCATTTATTTCCCTTTTCATGGGGTTAATTTCGTCAATGTACAACAACAATAATAATAATAAGGCTTGTCTTCGAGTCCGAAGATTAATGAGGAATACAGTATTTCCCGTGGCTGCGCAGCCCCAGCTGTGACCTGCATATTTGTCACATCCAGGGCAAGCATAACCATGGTCCGCAGGTGGTCGATTTAGATTTTCTTTTCGTCGTCTGCGTTTGTCCTCGGCAGCAGAATTTCTTTTGGCCTCAAATGTGTAGTGTATCCCGCGGCCTTCGTGAGTGACCTCCAGCTGTCGAGTTCCGACGCCACATGCAGCCAAGTTCTCTCTTTTATGTCTGTCAAGGAAAGTTGATGCCTAAGCTGGTCTTTGAAGCCTTTCCGTGGGGCGCCTCTGTTACGTCGACCACCTTTTAGCTCACCAAAAAAGACTGCCTTTAACATACGTTCGTCTCCCATACGGGATACGTGCCCTGCTAAGCGTAGTTGTCGGACCATAAGAAGTCCCTCTATACTATCCATACCGGCGTTCGCAGGGACATCGCTGTTTGTAGTGCGGTCCTGCCACCGTATGTCCATGATGGAGAGCAAGCATCTTTGAAAGCGCTCAAGAAGTCTTAGTTGTTTTTTATATAGAGTCCATGTCTCAGAGCCATATAGAAGGGTTGAGAGAACCACCGCCTGGTAGACATTGATTTTTGTAGGCAGGCGGAGCGATTTGTTCTTCCAGACTCTCGCCTGAAGGCGTCCAAAAGCGCTACTAGCCCTGGCCAGACGGTTATCAACTTCCCTTGAAAGTGAGGCGTCATTTGACACTATACTACCTAGATATGTGAAGTGGTCTGCCACGTTAAGAGGCTGTCCGTATACTGTGATCCTTGGGGCTGAGTATGTTTTATTGGGTGACCTCTGGTACAACAACAGTATTATCATTTAACATCAACATTAGCCCTATTCAAAAACATACAATTTATGACATTGTTTGTGGTTTTGATTTTGTTTTTACAAATAATGCAATTTCATCGGTTCACCTGGTTGTCCCCGCGCACTCATTTGTTGCTCTTATCCCCCCGTCGTCTGCAAACACCTGGGACACCGCTGACAGCTTGTCACGTGACATGTCCAGGAAGCAGAGTGACGTTACGTACAGCTGTAGCTGGGGGCGTCAACAAATCAACTCACCACACACACATCAACACACACGAATGCACACAGACACACGTACACTCGCGAGAACTGACGGACCAACACCTGTCTCACCTGTGCAGAATTGTGACATGATGTCTTCACTTAGCAGACATTATAAAGTCTTTTCCAGCTTCTGATCCAATCATTAAGATGGTATATAAAGATATACGAATGGCCTTCGGGACTCAGGTGTGTTAAGTTCACGTACGATCCCTGTTGTCGAAGGTATGCTTACACGAAACGTTGGTGACGACGTGTCAGCAAGGCTACAATATTTAGGGCCAAGTCTTTAAAGATGCGTCAGCCTGATGACGTTTGACAGGCTTACACTTATAATAGTCTCTTCGTGTCACATGTTGATGACAGTGTCATCAATATTCCCAATGTCAATTTACTTTAAGCTCTTGGATTACGAACATGGAGTCCTGGGTTTGAATCTCAGTGAAGTCTTACTTTGAATTTCGGGATTCTTAAGGGCTCCTCTAAGTCCACTTAATGGGTACCTGAATTTAGTTGGAAAAAGTTAAGGCGGTTGGTCGTTGAGCTAGCCACAGGTCGAGAAAGTCAGATATAAAAATGCAAATAATTATTCTAATTATCACTGGTGAGCTATTGGTCCTTTTCTGGTACTGTTAGGAATCAATCAGAGAACCAAGAATGGTTAGCGGGAAGCCTACGCTTGGTTAAGGCTTGGCCACCTATCCAGGGGGCTAGAGCTCGAATCCCGACGAGCAGAATGGTGTTTGATGAACGCCTAGCGCCACTCGTCCGCAAATGAGATTCGACAATAAAGCACTGAGCATGGCATAAACATTAAAACTAATTTTTAAATAGTCTTTCCTTTAAGACTTTTGTCTGCGAGGTTATTTGTCATCACCCCTTCGACTGATATCCTAATACATTTAGTTTAATGAAAGTGTTTTCTTTCCTTCACATCAATAGTGGCTTGGTTCTGTTAGATTCTCTTTCCAGGAAATACTAATGGACATGCGTCTCATTGTAGCCTATGACAACCAATCCAATACGTATCCCATATGGGGGACCAACGTATGCCAAAGGCAGTCCTTCTTGGTGATCTAAAGGGTGGTCGACGTAACGGTAACGCTTTAAAGACCAGCTTAGGCGCCTTATTACCCAAGCTGACATAGAAGAGAGCACCTTGTTGCATGCGGCTTCAGAACGAGACAGCCGGAGGTCACTCGCAAAGGCCGCAGGATACACATCTGAGACCAAATGGAATCCGCTGCTGAGGACAGACGCAGACAGGAAAAGAAAATCTTAACCGACCATCGGCGGACAATGGTTATACTTGCCCCGGATGTCGCAAAGTTTGTAGGTCACAACTGGGTCTGCGTAGCCACGTGAAATACTGCATTCCTCATTAATCTTCGGATACGAAGACAAACCTTATTATTATGCTTTGAAAAGTACAAATGTCTCTTGCGTGTAAGTTTTAGTAAATAAGATAAACCACAACCTACATTACTTTTATTAGCTTGTGTTTTGATCGATACGTTGCATCATTGATCTGTTTCTTTCAAATCGTCTGACACTATTTACTAATTTCTTGATCTCAATCGCTACCACCATCGCCTGGAGTTATTGGATGGTTTGATGTAATACATTGTTCTCCTTGAAATCCAAATATTGACATTAGAAAATGTTTTTTAATGTTCGTTTCATTTCGTTTAGTCTAAGTTGAAAGTAAGTAAGTTGTAAGTAAGTAAGTAAGTACTTCTGTGTTCTCTGAAGGAATTAGCTGAGCATCTGTTGTCGACGGTCATTAACTTTTAGTACCAAACTGCTGGTAGACAACTAAATCTCTGTTGGTGTGTTTTATATCTTAACTCGTAAGACTTTATTACAATATAGACAAAAATCAACTTGAGATAAATGCAATAATTTTGTAGCCTTTTGTGATAATATAAAATGTTGTTTTGAACTAAATTTGACTCACTACAAACACTCTGGCAATCTGGAGCCGTCTGTCCGTCTGTGAAGCATGTATCTGGAGGCCCTGTGATTGAAGAAACTTAGATTGACCGACCTATTAGACTCAAAGGACACAGTTGGGCTAAACTCATCACGTGATTGAATGATAAGATGGAGGGTAAGAAAAAAGAAAAAAAGAAAGTATCATTTTGAGTTGATGCTGATTTGAATGCTGGGTAAAATCGTTAGCTCAATCTAGTGAAGGAAATGTCTAGCTCTAGAAAAAAAAATCCTGTTGGAAGTTGAGAAATAGGTCATTTGTTCAGAATGTAAGATGTACTCAATTATAAAAGATGATGACTGATTTATCGTAGTGAGCATGAGAGAGAGAGAGAGAAAGAGAGAGAGAGAGAGAGAATTAGAGATTGAGCATCGGATAAAATTGGAAATGGTACATTGATAGAATTGGTGTTTAACTAAACATAACATAAGTTTATATGTAGTATTTTTTATATTTTACTGTGCATGCAGTACAGAGTTATGAACGATATTCAAATTTAGTATACCATATTTATATCGTATAAATTACAACTGGTATTTGCTAATATTAATATTATTAATAATGCACACATACATTTAATACTTGCAATTGATACGTAGTAGATTTTCAACGGCCACTTAATTTAAACCTCTATATCTAAAATAATCTTAGTCCAGTAATAAGATATAATAAAACATTACAAGAGAAGTTTACAAAATGTTGTACATAATGTTAGACTGAATTATTAACAACGTTGTCATATAGTTCCGAATTTCGAAGATTGGTGATGGATTGGTCTTGTCCAGTCTCTCTCTCTCTCCACCCCTCTCTCTGTCTCTCTCCTCCCCTCTCTCTCTCCTCCCTCCTCTCTCTCTCTTCCCCTCTCTCTCTCCTCCCCTCTCTCTCTCCTCCCTTCTCTCTCTCCTCCCTTCTCTCTCTCCTCCCCCCCCCTCTCTCTCCTCCCCTCTCCCTATATGCCGATTGAACAATCTTTCTACTTCTTCAAGAGAGCATCATTGTCCTGCTCAGCACTACTCTTGTCATTGTCTTTTGTTTTGTCTAGCCCTAAACTAAATCGTCTCCACATTACGTTTTATAGTGTAAGGTCTAAAATCAATATGCAAGATTTGTTAGTTTTTGTTGTTGTTGTTGTGTGACTTAGTTGAGATAAGTCCGTTGCATGCCAGAACGATGAAAGAGATATAAAGAGACTTCTCTTTAGCTTAAGAGATGTACTTTGCTGGTCCTCGGTTGATCTGGACCAACGGTTCAGCAGACATTACTGACAACTCACGGGAGTACATCGCGTGGCGAGCAGCGTGCTGATTGGTCCACGTTGGTATTAGCATAACAAGAGGGTTCAAAGTCTTTTGCCGGAAAGTAACACAATAACATTGCCCTGCTGTTCAACTGGAAGAGAAACCATATTAATAGTAAGAATCGAAGGCTAATCTAACCAGCAAATCATTCACTCTCTTGATTTCTCTCCCTCTTTCTCTTCATTTGTGTACTCCCCTCCCTCCCTTTTTTCCTCCCTATTCTCTCCTCTTTGCGGTTTCTCCCTCTTTCCATCTCACTCTCCCTGACTTTGTTCCTTTCTCTCCTCCCCCCCGATAGTCTACTGTACTAGTATGGCTGTTCATAAATGTCTTTTTGTTACATCTTTCTGCTTCCGAGATCTACTTCCTTTTGATTTCACACTGTCTTTTGCATTGTAGTTTTTTTTTGTTTTTTTTTTTCAAAAACCCATAGTTCAGTAGTTCAGGTCACGTGTTCGTAAAGGCATTAGGCATTTTCTTTTACTAATATACATGCATCCTTTCACCAATACATTCTCACACATCGTCTTCTATATAAACGCACTATCTATTTTTAGAATAACGAATGGAGATGCAGAAATAAAATAACACTCCTACCCAGCAATATTTTAATTTTTAAAGGTAAAGACTAAGTCACAATTTAAAAAAAAAATGAACAGATGAAAGAAATTTAAAAAACGCATCTCAACTTTGTGGCGATGGTTGAGCTAGATTACGTGTTTACAGTCAGTGTCACATCAACTCCGGTGGTGCGTTGCGTTCTTTGATCGTCACCTTTGATTGTGTACCTATATTTCGAACTATGGGAATTTAAAATTGTTTTTTTTCGAACCGGATGATGTTTTTGTAATTTTTTTTTATTATGGAGGCGCGGTGGCTAAGCGATAAAGCGCTTTGCTTCTTATCCGGAGGTCCAAGGTTTGAATCCTGATGAAGATTTGGATTTTCTAACTTCGGTATCCTTAGGTGCCTCTGAGTCCACCTAGCGATAATGTGTACCTGACATTAGTTGGGGAAAGTAAAGGCGATAGTTCGTTGTGCTGGCCACGTGACACCCTCGCTAACCGTCGTCCTGCTATTCAACTAGAACAGGGGTCGGCAACCTTTTGAGTCGGAAGAGCCAAAAATTACAATTTACACAATTTTTAAGTTTTTAAAGAGCCACAAAGTTTTTTTCTTGCCAACTATAAAAAGTTCTCAAACAATGAATTTTTTTTTAATGAAAAAAAACAACAACAAACAATTATATATAAGTAGTGTTTGCCTCAACAAATTAGATTATATATATATATATTGGCATTATTAGATAATTATTTTTATTTTGGTAACAACTAAAGAAATTAAACATTTACTTGAACTTCACTAACAAACAATCGAGCAAACAAATTCAGTGGGAGCGTTGGCTTTGTATGGTTTTAGAAAGTTTGGATAATTTGGCTCATAACTTGTTTTTAGTTTCAAACACGACTCTAAATTTTCATTTGTAAGTTGGCCTCTTACTTTACTTTTAATTCTATTCATGCATGATAACGATTGGTCACACAAATACGTCGATCCAATGATAGTCAGCACTTCGAATGCCAATTTCACCTTATTGTAGCAATCTGGGAGATTTTTCCATGAGCCGAATCAACTCGCGGCATTCCTTTTAAAGCCGTTCACTTTTGATGCGTTACATACATACGTTTTTCATTTAGAAATGTATTTATTTCATTTAAGCACAAAGCAAAACATTTCATCACCTTACCTTTGGAAAGTCATAGCATTTTTGGGGGAAGAAGAAGGTCGGAATATTGAGTCTGCATTTCATGTAAGAATTCTTTAAACTGACGATGGTAGAGTGCTTTTGACAAGATGCTGTTAATAATATTCATTACCAAATTCATAACCTCGTCTATTTCGGTCGGAATAGTTTTGGGCACTAAACGGTTCTTGGTGCATTACTCAGTGAAACATAAGAATTTGTTTTTTTTTTTGATCTGACGAATTGTTGTTGCCCTTTTACTTTTTCCTGTCATACTTCTGGCTCCATCAGTTGCTATTGAAATGATTTGATTTTATTTTCTTCAAGGTATTTTTGCATAGTATTCGCTCTATCGTCCCCTCTAGTTTGTCACGAGAGCGGTAGCAATCCTAGGAACGACATATACCTAACAAAAAAGACAAGTTGTGGCGTGTCTTTAAGTCGCAAGACTAATCTATAGCAAGTGATACGGCAGAAGAAAGTTGAATATCTTCCAGCTGCAAATATGTTACATGTGAAGACATTGTAGCTATTCTATCTTGTACTGTTTCAGCAGATAGTGGCAAATCTTTGATTTTTTTTTCAAGATTTCTGGTTTGTTTTTTGAAATCACGAAACAGTTCTTTCAGCTGCACGTAGAAAGGATCCTTGGCATACTCACCATCTGTAAATGGTTTGCCATTTTGTGCAATTTCTAGTGGTACCACAAAGCTTGCCAGATTAGCATTACTTGTAGATGACTTCTAACTTTGAGAAGATAATTCGCTTCTAACTCATTTACTTGAAGCAACAAACTATACGTCCCTGTCAAAACACGTGGTTAAGATGCCAATCCGTCTTGCGTCGAAAGCAAATTAAAACCTACATAGAAACATCCAACGACAGCGTCATTCGAGAGCTTCCAACGAACTGACAACAGTGACGACGCGTGCAATGTGGGAGGGGTGTGGTGAAAAGCGAGTACAAGTGGCTGATAGATAGAATTGGCGCCTAATCATCGTTAAAAGAATCAGAACTTCTTTAAAAAAATGTTTGGATAAAACAAATAATATTAGCGTATGGAACTAAAGAGCCGCAGCTTCACATCCAAAGAGCCGCATGTGGCTCTCGAGCCGCAGGTTGCCGACCCCGGAACTAGAAGACAAACCACATTTATTGTAAGAATCGAAGCAAATCCAACCTCACCAGTGACATCTTTTTTCTCCTCATTTTCTTTCTTACCTTCACTCCCTCTCTCTCTCCATTCGTGTACTCCCCATCCTCCCTTTCCTTTTCCTCCCTATTCCCTCCTCTTTGCTCTTTTTCACTCTTTCCACAACAACAGATGACCTTTACATCATCTGCCCTATAGACCGCAAGTTCTGTAAGGGGAGCAACTACTTTTATTACTATATGTTCTCATTCTCTAGGAGAGGGTGTTTGAATTATCCCCAAGGTTATAGACGTTTAAAATGAGCCAGAAAGAAGAGAATAGAAATCGACCACCAGTATACAACTGTTCCTTAATAGTTTCATTTGACATATATATATATATATGTCAAAGTTGGGTCTTTGTTGTCCTAAAAATACTATATCTTTAAATCTTTTCAATTGAAAACATTCGCCTTGGTAGAATAGACATGTTAAATTCTTTCCTTTGAACTAATAACAGTGGATGAGTACATTAGCCAATCTTCAAGTTCCAATTATAAGGTTCCTAGTCCAATAATGAACCAAGCGAAATGCAAAAAAAAAAATCTTTTCATAAAAAAAACAACATAGGGCTTATCTAAGAGGAAAAGCTCCCCCATTACAACTATATAAATAATGTAGAAGTTATTTTCCTTATTTGATATCAAACGAAGTAATTATTTATCAATATTTAATTAAATATAGGGTAAATTTTGTTATTTATTTATGTTTTGCTAAGAACAATAAATAATTATTTAAAGTATCAACAGGATTGGAGAATGCGTGTTAACAATTATGTTAGGGGGCTAAACCCTACTAATTTAGCCATTTCTTTGAATACGGAAGGATTAATCTCCCTTGGTGGTATCATACAAATCAATTGTCTTAGCCAATTAATAATTATGAAATGTTTCAATTTGTTCTGAGAAAGGGCGTGCAAGAAATAACGTGTACACACTTTTTATCAGGCAGACAGACAGACAGACAGTAAGCTTTGTAATAATAAAGGAGACTATTTAGCCAACTCTCAAATGCTTGGATTCTTCTTTCAGACTCAGCGTTCAACTTTCACAACCATTTTGGAATAGAGGGACCACAAACGAAGAATACATAAAACTGTATAAAAATATTATTTCCTCTCTGTTCATCCAATCAAGCTCGACGGTGGAGTCTGATATGTCATACAGAAATTTTGTGCCATCACGAGCAGTGCACAGATATGTCACTCTTGTCATCTTTTTCCCTGCACAGTATACGAGATAACACTTAGTTATGTTTTGTTACGAGTGTGTGTATATATATGCGAGTATAGTTGTGTGTATATGCGACTATGAATATGTTTATATGTATGCTTATGTTAATGCACATCCCTGTATGCGTGTAAATGTGGGCGTCGGAATAGCTAAGTACGTGGAGACCTGGGCTCAAGAAATACGATGTTAGGCCCTTTCCGGTAAAATGAGTTTAAAGGAACTCAAATCGAGTCATATACAGCGATTGGACCCAACGATGACCTACTTACTATTCTAAAAAAACGGAAACTAAGACACTATAGCCATATTACAAGGTCTTGTGGGCTGGCATAGACCTTCATACAGGGAACAGTACCAGAAAAAAAATAATTAAGAGACAGACAGAGATGCGATGAGAAGACAGCATAAAAGACTGGACGGGCCTGCTAGTGAGAGAGATTCCATCTTCATGGGGGAAAGAAGAACATGGTCCTCACACTTCGGGTCATTTAAAAAATCTCAGTGGTCAACCATGGTCGACCATGTCACTTGCAAGGATTTCGAGTCATATCTCCAGATCTTCTGAATGTGTATTCTGAATGTGTATACTGGATGTGTTCTGAATGTGTATTCTGAATGTATATTCTGAATTAAACTCTAAATCTAGACTAATTCTAAAGAGTCCTAATAAAGTTACCAATGAATAATTGTTTTTATACACAATGCCTGCTGGCCTAATTGGTAGACTTATGGTATCAAGAAGCTGACAGTGTCAATGTCTTTACCAGGATTTGAACCCGGGACCCCGGTTAGGAAGCAGAGCGCTCTATCTCTCATCTACCACGCCTCCATATATAAATATACACACTATATATCAATGCCCTCTTACCATCTCAGCGTTAGAGTTGTATTTCTGAAAACGTTTCTAAAAGATCTGCCTGATTAAGTGAATACATCATGACAAGAGTTGTCGTTAGGGACCTTTTGTTATCTTCTTTATCATCACTTACGAGACGTATCTGGGCAGACGTATCTGGGCAGACGTATCTGGGCAGACGTATCTGGGCAGTAACACGACGTGATAACGTGCTTTTGTTTCTCAAATCACCGTTTTGTTTTTCGCAGTAGCCAATAAAATTTCAGAAACTCAGTTGATGGCGTCAGGTTCGTCTTCCCGACTGCTGGTTGTAAACGCTTTTTTCTTCTTCTCTGTCTTCAGTCTTATAAAAGTGGTCAATAGCTGATGGCTGTAGAAAACTAAAAACAGATAGAGTATATTTGGTTAGATGGGTTATATTAGGTTAGATAAATTATATTGGTTAGACAGGTTATTTTTGGTTAGACTGGTTATATTTGGTTAGATAGGATATATTTGGTTAGACAGGTTATATTCTTATCTTATATAATACAGACGTTACTTCAAAAAAGAGGATGATTACGTCCTACGCGTCATGCATTTAGTCATTCGTATTAACCAATGACTTAAATTCTGCCAAGTCACTGGTTTTCCTGGCTAGCTCAGGCAACCCATTCCATGCTCTAATAGCACTAGGGAAGAATACGTATTTGTACAAATTTGTCCTAGCATATGGGACGAGGAATGTGACGTTATCTTTGTGTCTGAGTATTTTATTAAATTTTGTTTTTGTATTTGAAGATTATGGTTCAGTGTTTTATGTGTAATTGCTACTACTTTTAAGTCTTCTATCCTTAAGGCTTTCTAAATTTAGTGATTTTACTAAAGGTGTTACTCTAGTCAAATGTCAATATTCGTTTGTTATAAATCTCACTGCTCTATTTTGTGTCTGTTCCAGTTTCTTAATGTTTTCTTAAGTTGAGGGGTCCCAAATGGAGGATGCATATTCTATTATTGGCCTAACCAAGGTTAAATAACATTTTAATTTTATGTTCTTATTTGATTTATAGACATTTTTTTAAATAAATCCTTTTTTTTTTTATAGTTTCATCAATATGTGGATTCCATTTCATTTATTATAACACCTAGGTATTTTGCGTTTTTAGTCTGTGTTACTGGTTTGCCATGAATAAGATAAGTGGAATCAATTTGTTTTAGTTTTTTTGTTACTCTTAACAACTGACATTTTTCTGGGTGGAAAGACATGCTCCAATTTGATTCCCATTTCTGTAACTCATCTAATTCTCTTTGTAAAATATCTGTGTCTTGTGTTGTTTTTATTGTTCTATATATTATGCAATCGTCTGCAAATAATCTGACTTTTGTTCCTGAAGTAATGCAATTTGGTAAATCATTTATGTAAATTAAAAATAGTATTGGATCCAAAACTGTTTTTTGAGGTACACCTGAGTTTACTGTTATCGGTGTTGATTTAGAGCCATTTATTATTACAGTTTGTTCTCTCCCTATCAGAAAATCTTTAATCCACTGATGCAGTGGACCATTAATGCCAAAATATTTTAATTTTTCAAGCAAACTATGGTGGTGAACTTTGTCAAAAGCCTTAGAAAAATCTAGTGAGATAGCATCTATTTGTTCACTATTATCTAAACCTTTAGAAAAATCATCAATTAGTCCTATTAGTTGTGTTTCACATGATCTATATTTCCTAAAGCCATGTTGGTATAGTGTGAGGACATTTTGTTTGTCTAATTGGATTATGATGTTGCTACATATTATGTGTTCTAGGATTTTACATGTGATGCTGGTAATTGATACTGGTCTGTAGTTTCCTGGGTCAGATTTTTCTCCTTTTTTAAATAGGGGGGGGGGGGGGTGACATTAGCTTCTTTCCAGTCCTTTGGTACTCTGCCCTGGTTTAGTAAAGCCTGAAAGAGTATTTTGAACACTGGGGCTAGCTCATTGCTTAGTTCTTTGAGTAATCTAGCTGGAATACCATCAGGCCCAGACGCTTTATTTGGTTTGGTGTTGGCTAATAGTTTTTGAATTTCATTTTCTTGTACTACTATATCTTCTATTTTGTCTACTTGGTTCAAATTCAGTAATATGTCTTTGTCTCCTGGGGCTGAGAATACTGAGGCAAAGTATTTGTTTACTTACTTTTTGGGTTAAGTGTTTAATTTTTATATACTTTTTGTAAACTCTTTCTGCCTTAGTTTCTTTAAATTTTCTATATAGGTTTTCCTTCTGTTTACAAAGCTTCTTTAGTCTATTATTAAACCAGCATTTATTTATTTCGTTTCATATGTATCTAGTTGGTATATGATTTTCTATAATGCTTTTAAAGTGGTTTTTAATGAACTTCCAGAGGTCATCGACTGGTTGGTTAATGTCTTTTTCTAATAAGAATGTTTGTTGAAAGTTTAATGCAGCTTGGTGTAGTTGTGTTAGGTTACATTTATTCCAGAGTAAGATTTTTCGTTTGGGTTTTGAATTGGCCACTGCTTTTATCTGACTGTGTATTTTTATGATCTCATGGTCTGATAGACCAGGGATAATATCATAATCAACTACTAATCCAGGTCTGTTGGTTAAGAAGAGATCTAATGTGTTGTTTAATCTAGTTGGCTTTTTAATGATTTGATCTAAACTTAGGTTGTGTAAAGTTTTTATGAAAAGCTCATTTATGTCCTTAAGGTTTTGGTGTTTATCTATGGTTAGTGCTTTCCAATTTTTATCAGGTAGGTTGAAATCGCCCATAATCCAAAAAACTGCATTTTTATTTGTCTCTTTAAGTGTAGTAATCTGATTACATAGTTCCTGCATCTATTCTAAACTAGAATATGGTGGTCTGTAAATGCTACCTATTATTAGGGATGTTGAGGTGGTATTAATTTTACAAAATGTTGATTCTATATTTTTTGAGTTAGGTAAGGTAATTTCTTCAGCTATAAGAGTGTTTTTTATTGCTAAAAGAACTCCTCCATGATTATCAGCCCTATCTTTTCTAAAAATTTCATAATTACTATTGAAAATTTCTGCATTATAAATTTCAGGATGTAGCCAAGTTTCTGTTCCTGCAATTATGTCTGGTTTCTCACATTCAAATAAAATTTCTAATTCTGCTGTTTTGTTCCTAATGCTTTGAAAATGTATTACTAAGGTTTTAAGGTATTTTGGTATTACTTCTTTAGTAGGTTTGTTTAGTGAGGCTGTTGTATTAATTTTAGTAGATTTAGATTTAACAGGAGTGGATCTGGCTAGTGGTTGGTGAGTTTGGTTTGGGATGGTGTTTAGGACATTGTATTGGTTAGAAGTGTCTGCATCAAAGGAATCAAACAGTCCTGATGTAAACTGAGGTAACCCACACAGTACACAGTGCCATGATGCGTCTTTGTTGCCTAAGGCATAATACACAGGTATATTCATATTGAGACACGATGCATGGTACCATTCATCGCAGGTGTCACATTGAATGGCTTTCTGTTTCATGGTGCAGACTTTTTTGCAGATATTGCATCTATCTTTAGATCTAGGCCCTGGATTTGACTCTACATCTCCTGCTATTAATATTAACAGTGATAGGTATTTATTTCTGCTGTGTCTGATTGAGAACTTCCATTTGTGATGGGTGATCTTCTTTAATGTTATGGAAGTGTATGTTAGGTTATTTTTGAAATTGCATTGATCTAAAGTGTGATGATTGATTATGACTGTTGTTTCCTTTTTAAGTTTAGTGTTGACTGAGGTAGATCTAGTTCTATGTTCATCTAGTGTGTATTTAGTAATTAGTAGGATAAATAGCCAGAGCAATTTCATGATGACTGTTGTTGATTTTAGTTTTTAAAGGTCTAGTCTAAATCTAGTATAAGGTTTACAATGCCTAAGTTAAGTCTAAGTCTAAAGTGAAAGCTAATTTACAATGACAATTAAATCAAATCAAATGGTTTATTAAATTCAAAATATGGACCTAGACTAGATCTATATCTAGATCAATATATTTACGTATATAACTAACTATATAGAATATTACTATTAGTTATTATCAGTAGTATTAGTAGATTATTAGTAGATCTAAAGCCTTAGTTAAAGTCTAAGTCTAACACTAGACTGAGTAGATCTAAAATCTAAGGATACAATAATAATATAAATAATATTAAATATATAGATTCTAGATCTAATTATATTTAGTTAATTTAGATCTATATAAGGCTGAATACGATATGATCCTATCACTTGTCTGGATCAGTTGTAAAAGGGGAAGGGAAGAAGGGGGGGGGGGGGTATCTAGGTGAATGTCTATTTGATCGTTGTTTTTAAATTCATAAACTAATGTACACTCAGGGCTCGAGTCATCAAGGGGACTAATTCAACTTATACCACCAGATCTGTCTAGTACAATTTCTTTCCCTTGTTCAAGATACAAAAAAAATTTATTACTTACCAATAGTTAATTATCTAATTGGTATTTTTTTTTAAAGTTACTTTTGTGTTGTCGGGTTAAAGAAATAATTGTGCAAAATTTCAACCTTTTCCGATTATGGCTTTGTGAGAAATAACTTGTACAAACTATTTACCAGAATCATAGAGTGAGTTGATTTAAACTTGGTAAGGAGGATCCCGATATAAATATTTGATAATAACAAAAGAAACTGACTTAAGGAGCATTATTTTTTTCGTACCGAAAAGTGAATCAATAACATGGTATTTTATTTCGAAAACTGACTTCAAGTACACGGTATTCGATACTGAAAAATGTATCTAACGGACAGTAAAGCCTAATCTGACCCATGTGTTTTTCCAGCCTGAAAGAAAAAACATGATAAGCCAGAGCAGTGAAAAAAAAATGTAATTTGAGTTGGCGCAATAGTGACAATGTCACGGACATGACAACAGCGCCGCACATGTTTGTTGCTATCCGGGTTTAACACTTTTCGTACGAACTGTCACGTAATTGTTGGTCATCTTGATTTCACGAGAGAAGCTCGATGTATGTTATATTTGTTTCGTTTTTTTTTAAATTGTGTTTATCTAGATGAAACCTAGACTGTCTCAGTTAAACATTACATTCTACTTAGTTTGGGTATTACCAATCTCTTGGATTAGATTTAGATCTAGATCTATGTCAAACTTAGCTAATGCTACTTCATTTTGTGTCTCTTTCGTTACGAAACTAAAAGTAGATTTCAAAAATGGGTTTACATTCACATAAAATATAAATACTGTGAAAATGGTAATACCCGATTTGTTCAAACGTTAATTTCTTTAAAGGAGATTAAATATTTCTGGGCCCCCTTCCCTCCGGTTGTGCGAGGGATATTAAACATACACTACGGTCTCCGCCATATTCTAAGTAAAATATATGCCAAATTTTATCAAGATTGGTCAACTGGTTTTGATTTCTATGCGGGAAATATATACATACATACATACGCCTTACAATCTGCTTTATATATTAGATGTGTGGCTAATTGGTATATATAACAATGCAACACGTTGGTTTGTTTTGATTTTTATGTTTCGGATGGTACCTAAAGCATTGAAAATTAATACATCCCTAGTCCTGACCCTCTACAAGTCGGCGTGGGACATTAGCGGCCATAGTTTAAACCCAAACCGAAGAGACGCCTTGAGCTCATACCACACGACCGCGTGTTCGAATCTCGAGGGTGAGAAATGTTTTATTAACATTATAATAAGATTTGCCTAGTGACAGAATGAGCGATACTCTTAGGCTACGAAACGTGAAAAGTATCCAGATGTCTGTTTGTAAACAGAAATTCTCCTTTGCGACCTTGTGGTCTATAGGGCAGATGATGTAAAGGGTAATCTCTTTCTGTGGCCTACGGTTGACGAGGGTGTCATGTGGATAGCACAACGACCAGCCGCCTTTACCACTCAGCCACCGCGCCCCCCCCCCCCATTTCTGTTTGTGGTCACCTAACAATGAACACTTTATGTTGTGTCTGTTTATGGGAATGTTTCTGTTGTATTGTTTGTATTTGAGAAAAGTGTCCTTGTAATCATAGCTTTTTTTCCATACAAATCAATAAAGCAGTCTTCGACTTAGAAAAGCTTTGCCTATATACCTCACTAGAGCTCACAAAAGAGATTGGACCTTAGCGAAGAGAGCACCCCAAAGCATGAAATTATCGCTCAACAAAGGAGATTGGACCTCAGCGAAGTGAGCTCAACAAAAGCCTTTCAACAACAACCAAAACTCCAGTAAAACTATTGCTAACTTCTCCGGCCTTAGAAGGTTAAACTGTTTGCGACATGAGAACAACATTCTGACAACAGATAATACCTTGTTTTGATCAGAGATAATATGAAATTGTATTCAGGGGCACGTAATGGACTAGCCAATGAACTTCCAGTTGACCATCGGACGTAAACACTTGGGATTTTGAAGGACAGGTCTGTTAATATGATGTGGCTAGGTTTATCTGGGTTATTTTTTTTTTATGCGATGGGGCTATCTTTATCTGTGTCGATGAACGAGAAAAGTTTATTGATTTGAAAATATTGACATGAAGACAACCGGAAGTGGTGTCAAGTATTTTTTTTTCCTACAGTTTTTTTTTTACAATAACAAGGCGAGCTTATCTCATTGGAATGATCGAGTTTCTAAAATTGGAGGGCAAGCTTTGAAATATTCAATAAGACTGTAAGTGTCTGGTTTAGAGTGACTGCAAGACACACAAACATTTTGAAGGGTCTTTTTTTTATTACAATTTGCCCTTCTACTCTTCTTTATCGGGTCAAAAAAAAAAGTTAGGTAGACGCGGTTCCCAAAAACGGCTCTAACGATATCCCTAGAAATTCGTTGAGAAAAGAATTACCTAATTCGCTACACAGGCAAAACTCTGGTTTGACCGTTATAATTGTTTCGAAGTATACTAATTTTGAGATTAATTTTAGCCTGGGGGTCTAGATAATCTTTTATCTTGAACACAGCCACGTCAGCGGGTATTTCCGCATACCTTTATTACACAGTGCGATAGAGTGAGTAGGCGTTCAGGAATAGTTTGCGCACAGTTATGTAAGTCTAGTACTACAGGCGTGTCACCAAACTAGAATATTCTATACCATATATCTAGATCCAGTATTCCAATCTAGACATCTTTCCTTTAATGTTGCTATGTTTTGATCTGCATCACCAAACTATAACTTTATATACTCTGAGTAACTTAATACATGCGCTTTATCAGGATTTTTTTTTTTCGGTGGGTGAGAAATTGGCCTCTGTCTGTGCGTGCGTGCGCTTCTGTAAATAGATAAAGGTTCCAATTTTTTTTTTTTAAATTATTCATTCATCACTTTTTAAGAGTAAAGTAGTCACTCCTACAAAGAGTACTTAGCTTTATAAAGAAGGAATTGCCTTTAATAAAAAGAAAAAAAACACAACTTTTTGTGTATACTTATAATGCTTTTAACAAATTTTAGCATACAACTTTTAACATCTAGATAAGAAATATTGTGGTAACTACTAATGTATGTATAGATACGAGCGATAAATATGGCCGACATTTCTTCAGTACACTCCTTAACTAAAGTGTCTCCTCTAACAAGAAAAAAGAAAGAATGTTGAGACAAGACAGAATTCAAACC
The DNA here is from genome assembly GCA_030265305.1 of Biomphalaria pfeifferi. Lineage (NCBI taxonomy): Eukaryota > Metazoa > Mollusca > Gastropoda > Planorbidae > Biomphalaria > Biomphalaria pfeifferi. The sequence goes on from JASAOG010000359.1 coordinate 67,330, forward strand.
CTGACCTACTCGAGAGAGTGTGAATAATTACAAAAACCAACCGTGAAATATGTCTTGGGAACTTTAAAACAAAACGAAACAAAACAAAATGCACAAACAAAAATTGTTACGACTTTTCTATTTGAACAGAACACTGCATTCATGAATCATTCGTAGCGCCATTCTCCTTGGTCTGATGTAATACAAGTTACACAGAAAGAGGTCAGGACATTAAGGACTTTGTCCCCTTTAAGAATAGTTTCCTAACTAGAAACGGAATCACGTGACTATCCGCATCACGTGACTGGGTATTATGGGATCATTGACCCGATTCAGACGAATCGAAACTAGCTTTATAGTTTTGCTGTCTCTAATATCTCTAAATACTGTCAATAAACGGGAGCTAAAACTATGTCCAAATGACAAGGTCTTTGAGGCTCGTAAAGACCTGCCTTCAGGGAACAGTACCAGGAAAAAGAAGACAGACTGAGACTGACAGAGAAAGCGATGGGAGGACAACATAAATGAATGGACAGGCCTGTCATTGAAAGAGATACTATCCAAGGCAAAAGACAGAGAGGCATGGAGAAAGATAGTTAACAGATCTTGTGTGGTGCCCTAGCGGTCCAACAGATTATGGGATAAATGAAGGCTGCTATCTTAGTATCTTGATCCTTGTATTGTTACACTCTCAATGATAAGCATATAGAATTATCATCTCTCTATCTTCTATCTGTCTGATACATGTATACTGAATATACTTCTTGATTTCTACATCATAGTTTTAAAGCAGCTGTGCTTATAAAGGTAATGATCCCAGGTCAATGTATTTAACTAAAGGCTGTCTTTAAAACTAAAAGATAGTCGGCGTAACATAGGTGTACCCCAAAAACTTTCTTTAAAACAAGCTCAATCGCCAACTTGTTTTAACTGACATAGAAAAGAGCATATGGAAGCAAGCAGCTAGAGATTTCCTACAAAGAAATCTACTTCCTGGTAAGGTTGAAAGATAACTTATAGCGACCACTATATGTCTGCGCTGGCTGTGGCAAAATATGTAGGTCACAGCTAGGACTGCGTAGTCATGTGAAGTGATGCACCCCTCCTAAGTTTGCCTATTCGAAGTCAAGCCTTATTATTATATATTTAAACAAGTTGTTGGCTTGAATCCTTTGGTTTACCAAGTAAAGGGATAAACTAACAACTAATTAATAAGAGAATGAGATCTTTCTCCTAATCAATGGTCAGAAAAGTTAATTTGATTCTCTTATTGCCTTTTAATAGATGAAATACCAACACAAATACTTTACACAAGTATAGTTAGAGTTTGACAGGCTATGCTGTGTAGTGCAACATGGTGTTTCTTATTATTACAATTCCTCTATTCAGCTTGCAAATTCATGGAAACTGGGTGGAAAAAAAAACTGAACTCGGATTTCGAAAACGGCTCTAACAATTTCCCTAGAGATGTGACGCTTGATGCATATCTTTAAAAAAAAAAAAACAACTTGCATTTTGGATACACTGGGAACACTCTAGTTTGACTGTAATAATTTTTTTTAAAACAAATCATCTTCGATTATTGAATTTGATCTTCACAAGATGGCTGCCTGGTCGTGCGGTTTGCACGCTGGACTGTCGTTCAGATTTATCGATGGTCCCGGGTTCAAACCCTGCCCGCTCCCATCCCCGGTCGTCTTGCGGGAGGTTTGGACTAGGAAGTAATTATCTTCAACTCTGAAGGAACATCCGAAACATGTAAAACATTTTACAAACATTTTTACAATATTTATATTTAACAGTGTGTGTGTGTGCGTCACTACCTTCATTGACATCCTTCAGTCGTAGAACGACTATGGCTCATCTCGAACACTGTTTCATATGGCTTGGGAGTCCCATTTTGGTGAGATACCCCCGTTTAAATGTATTGCAGGTCAAGGTGGCTTTCGCTTTGGTGGTAGAGGAGCCGGCCATTTTCCGTACGCACGCTTTTCTTGAGCCAGACGAATAATTTTCGGGATGCGATCCTCCGACGACCATGTTGGAGCCAACGCAGGCGGTGTCACTGCCTTACTGTGACACAGATCACGTACAGCGAATCCCCGACCCTGGCAGTGCCAGAGAATAAATATTAATAATAATAATAATACTATTTACTATCCTTGAGAAAATGTCTTACTATTGTGCAGTGACAATTCATTATAAGCATATAAAATATACATTCATACCACAGATGTAACAGTTACATTTGAAGCACACATCAGAGAGTTTGATTTTATTCAACGAGTTAGATCTATATGTGTAGAAAACTAAATAAAAGCAGGTCTTCAGACACGCAAAAAAATAAGTACTTTTTTTAAAATAAACAAAGCCTATCCAAAGGGGAACGACTCCGTCCTTAAAACTGTATCTACCAAGAATTTACAAGTTATTTCTCTTATTCGATATCAAACACAATAATTAATTTACTAATTGTTTTTTTGTTTTTGTTTTAGTGATTTGTTTATTTATTTGTTTTGTTAGGTACAATGAATAATTGTTTAATTAAGTTAAAAGTATCAAAACTTGATCGGAGAAAGCCGGAGAGAGAAATAGCGCTAATAATTTCTTAAGGGGACTAAACAAACAAATTTAGCCATATCTCTAATTAGTGACGTAAAATTTTCCCTTGTTGCTATAAAACAAAAAAATAAATAATTGCCAGTCATTAATTTTCTAATTGGTTACTTTTTTTTTTATTGATTCGTGTCATGTCTATGTCAATGAATACGCGTGTGAAGTTTCAACTTGATCAGAGAATGGGTGTGGGAGAAATAACGTGTACACATTTTTTACCAGACAGAGTGAGTTGAGATAAGTTTTGTCAAAAAATATCTTCACATCCTGCCAATAGGTATCACCTTACCGTCGAATGACTGATATACTTAGTCAAGCTTTAAGCCTTCTCAGAATGTTAATGGCATGTATTACAACATGAAGTCATCTGATATACAAGAACGATGAAGACATAACAGTGAATGACATGATGATAAGTGCGATGATATACTTGATAACATCTATACATGTTGCTCTTTGACCCCAGGTGTGAATCAATCAAGGTGAGTTCTCCTGAGCAGCATGCGAATTTTCTTTTACCGCCTCTCCCACTCTCTCTCTCTCTGTTGCTATTACTCTCTCTCTCTCTCTTTTTTCCCTCTCCCTCTCTCCCTCTCTCACCCCCCCCCCTCTTTCAGCTCTTATTACGAGCCGGTAATGGAGGCGTCGATTTAAGCGCCGGCTGTTCTAAAAATAGATTTGCTTGTTTTTTTTTTTAATGTATTTATTTTTTAAGAGCGAGAGGTAACTCAAGCTAGTTTTAATGTTTCACTCGCATTTATGGATCTGCGCGTGTGTAAAAAGATAATGTGAAATTTTTGTTAGACAATATAGAGAAAGAAGAAAGACTCAAGACAGAGAAAAGACATATACAAGACAAAAAAAAGACAGATACAAGACAGAGAAAAGACAGATACAAGACAGAGAAAAGACAGATACAAGACAGAGAAAAGACAGATACAAGACAGAGAAAAGACAGATACACGAAAGAGAAAAGACATGAAAAAAATCAAAACAGAAAAAAGGCAGTCAAGCCAGAGAAAAGACAAAGGTAGAAACTAGACTCAAAATAGAGACAAGACTGAGACAGAGACAGAGAAAAAGACACGACAGAGTCAGTGACTCAAAGAGATGTAGGACACAGAAAAGCAGAGACTCAAGCCAGAAACAAGACAGAGGCAGAGACTCAATCCAGAAACAAGACAGAGCCAGAGACTCAAGCCAGAAACAAGACAGAGGCAGAGACTCAATCCAGAAACAAGACAGAGCCAGAGACTCAAGCCAGAAACAAGACAGAGGCAGAGACTCAAGCCAGAAACAAGACAGAGGCAGAGACTCAAGCCAGAAACAAGACTTCGATCAGACAAAAACTAGACAAAGACCAGACATGCCAGGATATAAACAAGACAAAGACCAAGCAGAAGCGTATCCTCAATATATTCACACCAGCTAATCTTTGTTATCAATTTGGCACATTAAAAGGTTGAAGTGATTAGAGCGTTTGTAGAATTCCCGATAGGAATCAAGTGTCTCAAGTCTCCCGACGAGGGCATTTCTAACAGGTTCAAGGTCTAAAATGTACCATCTAATGACCAATGTCTGGACAAGTACACTCCAAGACCCATCTCCATGTTCAACACTGTGATGACAACTCCAGCGAAGATCTAAAACTCTATTTGATGATATCCACAACGTATTGATTTGTCTTTCCCTTGTCTGATCGATACTTACCTGTGCTACTTTCTCTTTTTCATATAGTTTTCTCTCTCTCTCTCTCTCTCTCTTTCAATCTATGTATCCATTTTTTTTTCTTTTTCACATAATTTCACTCCCTTTTTAAATTATTTCTTTTCTTTTGTCCCCCTTCTGTTTTTGTTTCTCTTTTATCCTCTCTCTCTCTCTCTCTCTCTCTCTCTCTCTCTCTCTCTGACATTCATGGCATGTTTCTTTAATTATATTCAACACAAAGAGTCAGCATTACAATCGTTCGTCTCTCTCACTCGAAGGTCATGGTGAACTTCGTACCTAATTGTTACGTCATTGTCACACCTTTTTTTAAAAAAAAAAAAAATCATTAATTATCGCGTTAATCAGCATTCGCATTTCAGCGCTGTGAATTATACATTAAGTTTGATTCCTTGCTTTTCATTTCGCATTTTTGTGTTTCAAAATCAACATATTTCTTTATTTATTTCCCTATGGCACTTCCTGCGTTATTTCAAACTTTTCTCTAGGTAAAAGTTTAATTACATTTCCCCTCTGGCTGATATTGTGTCAACAAAAAACTGTATTAAAGTTTTTTTCGCTTTTCAGAATTCGTTCACACTTAATGCCAAAGAAACAGAAATGCTATGAATAAATTCCCATAATGCAAAGGCACTTATTTTTTTTTTTTAAAGTTTCCTAGCCTGACGGTGGCGTAATGAATCTGTAATACTGTATATTATTTTTTTTCCACGCTTGAAATTTATTTTTTTTAAAGAAAATTTATAAGGTGCAAATGAGATCATTAAAATAGATCACAGGTGGTTCTTCATTGCCATCTTTAAAGTCTTTATTCGTTATAACAATTTTTTTTATATACAAGGAACTTAACTCTTTCTTTCTGCAACGGACCTCATTCACTAATCGTAAACAAACATTTAGCCACTTGATAATATTGATAAAACACCGTAAAAAACGTATCCCGTGACAGCCTTAGTGTATTACGTAATTTGTATAGAAAAGATAGAGAATCACGTGTTTTTTGTTTACGATTGGTGAATGAGGTCCATTAGTTTCCATGTTCTGACAGAATTGTTCGTTTTTTGCATTTCTACATTCTACCCTGTTATGATTAAACTTTAATAACATTTTTGTTTGTAATCAGAAAACAGAACTTTTGGTATAGATTTATAGGAGAATGCAAGCTCTTTTTATATAACACAAATACACGTTTATAAAACCAAACCAAAAGTCAATTTTATTTAATGGGGTCAAATCAACGATGGCATCGTTAATTAGGGGAGGCAGAGTTAAATACTTCATTGTTTGTGGTTCATTCCACTTGTTGGAAATTAAATAGCATAACTTAAAAATGATCACTCCCTATGTCCCTCACTGAGCCCTGCGCTCAATGAGCTCAACGCTTCTAGTGGTGCCAATTGTCTCCCTCAAAAGCTACGGTCTGCGGGCTTTTTCTGTGCCCGGCCAAAAGGTTTGGAACTTCCTCCCCATTGAGCTCAGACAGACAACATGCTACACCAGGGGTTCTCAGCCTGTGGATCGCGACCCCTTTGGAGGTCGTTTGACCATTTGACAGGGGTCGCCGAAGACCATCGAAAATATGGATTGTTATTGTCTATCCTACAATTCTGTATTTGTGTAAATGGGAGGGGGGTCGCGGCAGAGTGGGGGATTGCAAAAAAGGGGTCGCCGAGCTTAAAAGGTTGTGCTGTGCTGCACTATATTGAAGAAGAACATTAAGGTCTACTTGTTTACAACTTTTTTTAGATTTAGTTTGTCATTTTAGCTCTCGTGTTTATGTTTGTAGTTTTATCACAGCTCCTTGAGCTTACATTTTGTTTGTTAACAGAGCTTTATAAATTAAAATAATAAAAATAATAATTATTATTATTATTATTATTATTATTACACAAATAAAAGACACAAAATAGAGCAGTGAGATTCATAACAAATGAATATTCACATTTAACTAGGGTAACACCATTAGTAAAATCACTAAAGTTAGAAAGCCTTCAGGACAGAAGACTCAAAAGTAAAGTAGCAACTATACATAAAACACTGAACCATAATCTTCAAATACAAAAAATACAATGTAATAAAGTACTCAGAAAAACACAAAGATAAAGACCATTATGCTAGGACAAATTAGTATAAGTGCTCCTTCTTCCATAGCGCTATTAGAGCATGGAATGGGTTGCCTGAGATAGCCAGGAAAACAAGTGACTTGGCAGAACTTTGAGTCATAGGTTAACATGCACGACTAGATGCGTGACGCATAGGACGTAATCATCTTCTGTTTTGAAGTAACGTCTTTATTTTATAAGATAAGATAAGGAAAGAAAATGAATCTAAAATGTAACTGCTCGATTTTTTAAAAATAAAGCAAGGAGCTTTTTTTTAGCGTTAATTTATTCATGTGACCCTTTGGTTCTTGGTCTTTCACTCATCTACATCTATGATTCATGAGAAACTTAATTACTTGGTGGAAGATCCAGGTGTCAATTATCGATCCAGTATATTGATCTGTTTGTGGGTGACTCCCTTAGACAGTCGAGCCAGCCATCACATCATACGGCATTATTTAGTCTCCGTAATATAACCAAAAAACAATTGACATGTCACTCATTGGGAAGCCTCTTTATGACGGCGGCAATGACAAGCGAAGCGAAGTAAATGACGTCATTGTTTTTTGTGTCCTTTTTTTTTTTCTTTTATTTATAGCTTCTGTCTTGACAACGCTGGATGGCTAATGTTGAATGTCAGGAGGAGGATTGAATAGTTAGGTTGGAAGACGGGGCGGGGAAGGTGCGGAGGGTATTTAAAGGACCGGGGTGTGGGGGGGGGGGGGGAAACAGTTGGAGGTTATGACAGGTAGAAAAGATGGGATATGAAAGGGCAGACAATGACAATGGTGGTAAGAAGGTAGAAGATTGATGTGGCATTGTGGGTATGGTACAATGTGGAAATGGAAGGGGGAGATAATGAGACCCGAATGACGGAGAGAAATGAGTGTTTGTGTGTATGTGCGTGCGCGGTGGGGTGGTGGTGTTGACAGTCGTTGACTTGAAGCACCAAACTGCTGGTAGACAAACAAAAACGCGGTAGGCGTATTAAATCATGACTCATAAAACTTGAAATAACTTGAGTAACTTCCCTGTGAACAATGCCAAATATAACTTTAATTATAATATAGACAAAATCAAGATGACATGAGGTAAAATAAATATGCTAGACTTTAGAAATAATATTTCTTAACAAAGTCTAACTCATTACAATAACACAACCTTTCAGTCTCACGTTCTGGAGTCGTCTGTCCTAACTAAGACCAAGTGACGACAATGCCACCTATCTTGCATCATTCACAACCAATCGCTAAACTCTTCCCACCATAGAAACACACAAGCACACACAAACACACACACTCCATAACAGTGGGGGAAATAACTAGTCTACGAGTCCAGTTACTAGATCTAAAACTGGCTTTAACTGAGTCCTCAAATACTTTTTTTTTCATATTTTTTTTTGTATCTTGACCTTTAGGGGTGGTTGAAATGTGGGCAGTTTTATGAAAGTGCAAAATGTGAGAGTTTACATGGTGTAATAAGAAACAAAAACAACCAATCAACGGACGGTGTGTAATGCTAGTAAACTATATCATGTTGTCAACATTGTCAGCCTGTATTAACTTTTAATTAAAATTGTATGCATATGTGGTTTTGATAAATCAATATTGGATATCTGGCTGCCTAGTAAAACCGCTTGGCTTCTTATCTAGGGGCTAAAGTTAAAAGCCTGTCTCGAGATGAGTTCTATTCGTGAGGTTGTATTTATGCTTTCATTACATCAAACTAAAATAACCAATTTGAAAGTGCTACGTAGAGCAGGGTGCCGGGACATTTGATGTGTTATCAGCAGCAGACACATTGAGACCTTGGCTGGCTTGGCCTCGTTCATAGAATGCCAGCAGATCGACGTCCACAAAACATTCTGTATGGTGATCTAACAGAAGGCAGGAGAGACGTTGGGTTGTCCACTTTTACGGTATACGGATGTATACGAACGCCGCATGAAGCTCTTCAAACTCGAAACTAACAGCTGGGAAAAAGTAGCACTGGATAGATCTAGGAATGCAGATGTCATACACAACAGTAGTAGAAAGAAGGATGAAAATGCAACAGCGCCTGATGATGACATACGCCCGACCTGTGACCGCAGCTGTGTATCAAGGATTGAACTTTTTAGTCACACAAGAAGTTGTATCTCTCCAGATATACCATATCACAGGAATAAAACTATCTTCATCCTTACTTGTCCTTTTATTAATTTGATCAAGATACCATGTAATTCATATTCTATGATGTTTAATATTCACACATCTTCTCATTCATCGGCTATATGCAAAATAGATTGAGATTCCATAACATAAATTCCTTTTTTTTCAGACACGGTCACCTTCCCTTATCTCCTAATCTGTGAGACCATTGGGGGCACCACTAAAGATCTGTTGACCGTCATTCTCAATTCCACTCTTTGTTTTGCTTTGGATACAATTTCATTCTCTTTCTTTCTCCCTCTCTTGTCTCTCTCTCTCTCTCTCTCTCTCTCTGGTTGCATGACTATGTCCTTCTTTCTTTTTATTTTCTTCTATTAAAAAAATAATAATTTAAAAACTGATCACGAAAAGTCACTTTTTTAGAAGTGTATTTTTTTCCAGGAGCAAGGGCAGACAAATCAAGACTTATATTTTGGAGGCTTGTCATGGATTTACTCCCCTTGCAGCTAAAAGGAAAACTCTGCCAGAAGGAATTATTTTGTTTTGAAAGGAAGTCGGGTTGGGGAGGGAATGTTTCATGAGAAGGAAACGTTTAGGTCTGTTTTTAAGGACATACTTCCGGTTTATGGTGCATTTATAACTTTGTCCGTTATTCATACAATTTTTTGGTGGCATATTTATGAATATGTACTATATGTACCCGGAAATATAAAGCATGGTCGCTTTAAATGTTTAATTAATATCCTATAAGGCTGAACCGCCTATGGCTGATCATTCATTATAAATTATCCGAGATTTCAAACAAACCAAAACAATCGAACAGTTGTCAACAATTTTAGAAGCAAGCGTTCGAACTAATGACATTTTGTGATAAATAAGGAAAAAAACTCTTAATGAGCTCACAGTTGAATTCAAAGTGCTTTTATTAGCCTTGTTAACCATTGACTCTGAATTTAGAATAAAAAATGTCATTACGTGATCAATGTTGTCGTCAATTGAAAGCAATTAATGTAAAAAAAATGTTCCTTAAATTACCTCAAGGCAAGGGCATTATTTTTTTCCCCATCAGTCAGATTGGCTGACAACACTAGGACTGTGAAAAACAATCACTGCGATGTAATGTCCGACAGGTTTTGCTCATTGCTACATGAAATAGGTTATAGTCTAATTGCCTATTTTATTAATATAAGTACTACTAGCCGGATATGACCCGCGGCCTGCAATGTTAAACATGGATGTGAAAACAGGTTAACCTGATTAGTTAAAACGTTTAGTTAGATAGATAGATAGGTAGATAGATAGATAGATAGATAGATAGATAGATGGATAGATGGATGGATGGATAGATGGATAGATAGATGGATAGATAGAAAGAAAGATTGTTTTAAATTCATCATATACAGCTAGGCTGTGTGAATTTTAAATGATCATTGTCAGGTCAGTTGTCCGGCAAAGTCCATTATTGAAATGTCTGATCCCTAAACTATTTACCCGGTCATGGGGGTATAGCGTCTTAGTTTTCTCATCTGTCAAGGGGCGCTGTCCACCCTGGAGATGGGATTGTCCCAATCCTGCTCAGTCAGTGCTCGGCCAGTGGCCACCTAGTGGTCAGACAGTGGATTATATGGATTACATCCCTTGACCCTGACGTCATACGTAAAGCTACGTAGAGAGATACTGTACAGCACAAAAAAAATGTATACTTAGCTCCATCTCCATCTGAATCAGTGTTGAAATCTTTGGTTAAATTTAGAGGCGGTAATGCCAGAAAGCGTCATCAAAAATTGCCAGATAGTTCTTCTCTTCCTGCTCAGCTCTCAGAGAGTTCAGACTTAAAGGATTATTTCAGAGAAATGATATTTTTTTAAAAATCATATTAAAATGTAAATGAAAATAACAAAGAAATGAAAATTGATTTTCGTACTGAAAGGGGGGAAAAGGACATCGTTCCTGTAGTTGGACAGAACATTGAAATAGTGCTAACTTTTAAGTGCCTTGGTTCTGTCGTAGACAATGTATTACATTTTGCTGCCAATACTCCGTACTGATTATATCAGCCAACATGATAAATGTAAAACAATACATCAGAACTTTGAATGATCTAAAATATCATTATGTCCGATTTTCATTTTTTTTTTTTCTAGTTTCTGAGATCTAAACAGGACGGACGGACAGGCAGACTACACAAAACTAATAGCGTTTAATTCCCTTTCGGGAGCCGCTAAAAATAACTTTTGTTTTGTCAGTTACAAGAAATAATTGTGAAAAATTTTAACTTGACCCGGGATTGGGTGTGGGAGATAACGCGTACAAAAAGTTTTACCAGACAGACAGACAGACATTTAAATTGATATACGTTTTGTAAAAATCATTGACCTTGTTCGGGATTCGAACCTCAGCTACGTAGCAATGAGTTAATTCAACTCTCCTTAAATATACTGTTGAATATGTAAAATAATGATACACTAAACTAAATGCAGCTTAGGATAAGAGCCTCTTGTTTAGTTCTTTTGATGTTTCAACAATACCAGCTGCCTGGTCTCTGGACTGTCGTCTCGATGTCACGCGCTTCGAACCCTGCCTCTGCCATCTATTCCATCTGAGGGGAGCTTAAGGCTAGTATGCGATGCTTTTTAACTCTTTCTTATCGTAATTATTTTTTACTTTCCAATGTGTTTCCCCCTTTAGCTCAATAGCATTTCAATACCCTGTTATGATTAGCCTCCAATAACATTTCTTTTGGTATCAGAAAATGTTTTATTTTATAGAATGCATTGCTCTTTTTATATCACAGAAAGTAAAAATTATAAAAATTGTCAATTAGGAGAGAGAGAGTTAAAGGAGCATCTGTTACATGTAAAACTCACAAATACTGTGATAAAATAGGAAGCTGACCTCACGAGATAAAATTTGTTTCAATTGGCTAAATAGGTTACGACGTAACGGCGAGTAGGTCTATAGTAGGCCTACTTGAGGTTTATAAATATCTATGGTATAATTTTTATTGATGCATATTCATAAGTGCATTACAGTCATAATTTCGACATATTCAGATGTGCATATCAGCTTTCATCACAACACTGTGAAATTTTACGTCTCGAGAGACAATCTTCCCTTTGCGACTTCTTGTGTGACTAAAGAGGCCAATCCTTGATACACAGCTGCGGTCACAGGTTGGGCATATGTAATCACCAGGCACCAATGTATCACAACACTAACGCGGCTGTTATTGACACGGTTGAAAATACACTGACCTAGTCTTCTCGTTTAACAAACATCTATATGCAATAACCAATGCGGGTTCGATACTCTGCTCAAAGTGTTGCTCTTACACGCATAAGTCTGCTGCTTCCAGTTTGTGAACGTGAGTTTTGTGTTAGCTATTATTACGATATGTCAGGGCTGGGCGTGGCATTTTATAGCGCGTCTTTTTATGTACAAAGGGCGTGTTCAAAAATTAAAAAGTTTTAGTGGAGGAGGGAGGGCTTAAAGAAAACAAAGAAATCAAAATCTGGGAATGAAATTTGAGAAACAAGTTTAATTTTAAAATACTTTCACGGGTAGTCAGCCGCCTTTCAAGTCAACGGCTGTGTTTCGCGGCGGGCCCCTGTATATATTTAGTATAATTAAGTACAATACCTATTTAAAACAAAGTTAATTAAGTAATTACACTTATTGATTTACCAATTAATAATAATAATAAATAATTGTGCAAAGTTGCATTTTGATCCTAGAGCTGAAAGTGGGAGACAAAAACGTATAAAGATTTTGACCAAACAGACAGACAGACGGACGGACAGACGGAATGAGTTGAAGTAAGCGATATTGAAAGAAGAAACTAAAAGGATATAAAAAAATCTTTTTTTTTTAAAAATAAACCTTATCTAAAGGGGAAGAACTCCGACCTTACAACTATATCTATCAATTATATATTACAAAATCAAACAAAATAATCAATTATCAAAGATCAACTGAATAATTGAGTATTTTTGTATATTGATTCGTGTCCTGTTAGGTACAATAAATCTTTTTTTTTTTAAAGTCTCAACTTGATCGGAGAGTGCGTGATGGAGAAATAACGTCAACAATTATTAAAGGGGACTAAACTCAACACATTTAGCCGTATATGTGAACACTCAAGTATTAGTTTCACCCTAGAATGGGAAACGTCAGAATAAAACGTGTAAAATATTTTGAACTGATATACAGACGGAGTGAGTTGAATAAGCGAGAGGTAGAAAAGAGATTGAAAGAATAAAAATAATTAACTACCACCGATTTATTTTCTAATTGGATACTTTTATTTTATTGATTCATGCATTGTCTCTGTTGACGAATAGTTACATGAAGCTTACTCTTCCAATAGTATAAATATGGGAGAAATAAGACAAACAAACTTTGTATTAGAGTTGATATAAGCTTTGTCAAAAACAGGCAATTTCAAATACAATTGAAGGTCCGAGCATAAACATCCTGTATTTATCTTTGATTCTTCATAAATGCTTTGTTTGTGTATGCCTTTGTTTTATTGGTCTGACTTGCATCTAGCTATTCGGAAAACAGTTCTGTCCAGAGACAATAAAAATGGAAATGTGTGTGCGCCGAAATGATTGAGACGCTTGTTTGTCACGTTCATCAGGGGCAGCAACTCTTGCGTTCATTATCTCCCTTGTTTTTAAAACGGAATGTCCATATACATATAAAACTAGATCTTGGTATTTAAAAGAAACTGAAAGATAATTGTGCATTAACCTAACGGTTCTGTTTATCTGACTATGGATCTATTTAACAGAGATGTTACCGAGACTGATATAGTGTGTTATGGTATAGAAACATTTATAAGTTACTTGTTAAAACTGATGGACATATCTTCTTATCTTATCTTATCTTATATAATACAGACGTTACTTCAAAAAAGAAGATGATTACGTCCTACGCGTCATGCATATTAACTAATGACTTAAATTCTGCCAAGTCACTGGTTTTCCTGCTCTAATAGCACTAGGGAAGAAGGAGTATTTGTACAAATTTGTCCTAGCATATGGAGCAAGGAATGTGCCTTTATCTTTGTGTCTTTCGGAGTATTTTATTAAATTTTGTTTTTGTATTTGAAGATTATGGTTCAGTGTTTTATGTATAATTGCTACTTTACTTTTGAGTCTTCTGTCCTAAAGGCTTTCTAAATTTAGTGATTTTACTATAGGTGTTACTCTAGTCAAATGTGAATATTCATTTGTTATGAATCTCACTGCTCTATTTTGTGTTTGTTCCAGTTTCTTAATGTTTTCTTGAGTTGAGGGGGTCCCAAACGGAGGATGCATATTCTATTATTGGCCTAACCAAGGTTAAATAACATTTTAGTTTTATGTTCTTATTTGATTTATAGAAATTTCTTTTAATAAATCCTAATGCTTTGTCTGATTTTTTTTTTAATTTTTTTTTTTTAGTTTTATCGTACAAGAGTAAAGAAAGTAAAAGTAAGAATCACTTAATGTAGAAACACTTCAGGACAGAAGACTCAACTCTAAATCATATAAAACTGAATTGACTGAACCATAAATAGCAAGAATAACTTATACAAAATCTTATAAAATACTCCAAAACACACAAAAGATTACTTCTTTTTCCATACGCTAGGACAAATGCATACAAAGTAAGGAGTAATTATTTCTTCTTATAAGTAGCGTCTGTAATTTATAAGTTAAGGTGATAAAATGGGTAGCCATACGTAAGTGGACGGAGACACGAGATTTGAAGCCTTCAGGATTTTGTAATAATTATAAATAAACAAGTCAGAAATTTTAAGCAGACATGAATATAGAAACAGTAGAAATCCTTACATGAATATAGAGGCAGTAGAAATCCTTACATGAATATAGAGGCAGTAGAAATCCTTACATGAATATAGAGGCAGTAGAAATCCTTACATGAATATAGAGGCAGTAGAAATCCCTACATGAATATAGAAATAAGGTTATTCGTTGTGCTGGCCACATTAAACCCTCGTTAACAGTCGGCTATAGAGACACAAGAGCCTTAGATCATATATCCATAGATCACAAAGTCTGTAAGTAAAATTATTAAATTAACCAAGAAATAATTTTAATTATTCTAATTTTCTTGTTTTTTTTGTATCCCACCTCTAATGACCAGCATTTTAATATGAATATTTCAAGTCATGAATACATAAAGAAGCTAGAAAAATACACAGCGTAAAGTCTTCAGTATTAATGGATACTCTTATATAAGTAAAATAACACCATTAACAAAATCGCTTAGAGACACTACAGGTCATAAGATTTTAAAAAAATAAAGCAGCGATAATACATAAAATACTGATCATACATTACCAATACAAAAAAACTTAGTAAAATATTATGCAAGTCATATTACCTATTCCATATGCTGAAACGAATGGATACAAAAATTTCTTCCTTCAATTTGTTTCATTTTTCAGATGATATCGAAGTACTATTGGAAAGTGTATTAAAAAAATAAAATATATAAAAGTAGACCAGAAAATTTCGTATATGTATTCTTTCAATCTACTTGAAGAACCATGCAAAATATTTCTAGTTTAAAAATGGAATTAGTCTGTGATACACCCAGGAGATATGTTTCTCTGATATAGTCATTACTATAATTACAAAATAATGATTAACTTAACTTAGAAATGTAATAGGAGAATAGGGCAGCCATTCGAGATAATTTTAATAAGCGTTGACCTTCATTGAAAACGTTTACTTCTAGAGAAGACCTTGCAGCACTAGGTCGACCTTCCAGCTGAGGATATATTGTCCTCATATTCATGTCTCTGCTGAAGTATTGATGAATAAATAACCCGATGCACTGACCACCTTGAGAAATAGATCGCCATTGTGATACGATAATAGAATTACTCATGGAAAACTAGGAAATATTCGTTAGACGGGATTTTGTTCTTTTAGGGGATTTAACTAAGCCCACAATACCTAAGCGAGTACTGTTTTTTGGGGTTACGTTTCCTGCTTTATTCTTATCTTTGTGACCTTGAACTTTGTCTTATCGAACAAGTGATAATAAGCTAATTCATGGTTCTGCTTTCTTTCATGTATGTAGCCCTATCTGTTTGTTGATTTCTAGACCTTTTTGAGATAACATTATTATATTTGTACTATTTGCGCATTGTCCTCTAAGCCTAGATCTAAATGCTTATCATTGGAATATTAAAAAGTGTACTAGATCTATTTATTTGCTTAAACCAGGATTCTTTTCTCGAGGAGAAAGGGGGGGGGGGGCGGGGTAAAAAAATGTATTTAAATTTAACAATCATGAATTTTTTTTAGAGAAAATCAATCGCTCATAACTTACATACAGCACGTACTGTATTAAGTATTTTAGTGGTTTTTTTAAATATTTTTCTGTTCTAGCCTTATTGGAGTGAAGCCGACCATAGGTCTAGATCTGATGTGACTATGGTGTAAATGTGTGCCAAATGTTATTGAGAATAGTTCCTTAACCTGCGATATTTGTGGACGGGAGTGTCTCTCCAAACTAGGGCTCCACAGCCAAACGAGGAAGTGTGCGAGATGAACCAGAGTCGTTCTACGACTGAAGGAGGCCAACACATTAATTGTTTGTTTTGGATCCATGCTATAGTTGTTTAAGAGATGGAAGATGTGTTTGAGTGTACACCATGCTTTTTTAATTTCTTTATTTCATTGATGTCTCTTTGCTATTGAGGTATTACCATTCTAGCAGGTGACATCAGAGGTGAAAGGTAATTTGACTACTGATGAAAGCTGTATGTACATACAAATTTAATAAATATTTTTCTCTATTCTTCCTATATTTTTCACTAACGTTCCATTTTTTTAAAATATTTGTATGTAAATTTAACGTACCTAAAACAAGTAGTTATTATTTTCATAAACCCAAGCCAAAAATTCCCATTGTAGAAGTGAATACTATTAATAAAAAAAAACGCCAACAAAAGAGGCACAATCCCCATGGATATCTATGACGACAAAGCTGAAATTGAATAGCGCAAATGATGAGGTTTTCTTTTAGAAAAAATTATAATAAAAACACTAATCCCACCTTAAGTTCAGATGGATGCTGCACAAGCACGCAAATATGAGGATAAGTTGAGTGCTGCCCATGAGACAGCTTTACCTGATGTTTAACAAGACGTTTAAGACAGACAGAATCTAGAAACTTTAAAGACTACTTGTTTGTTTTTGAAGTCCTTGGTTCCTCTTGCACTGTTTGTTATGGTCAATGTTAGTTGTATTTATTTTTTTTTTTACTGGGAGAGGATGGACCACCAGCTGGAAGGTTCTTGACATGGAAACAGTCGGAGAGACTCGCCCAGAACCGAGATACCTGGAGGTAGCTGGTTGGTGGCCTATGCCCCAGAAGGGACCACAGGGTGAGATGAGATACCTGGAGGTAGCTGGTTGGTGGCCTATGCCCCAGAAGGGACCACCGAGTGAGATGAGATACCTGGAGGTAGCTGTTTGATGGCCTATTCCCCATGTGACAGGTTGGGGAAAGTGACGTGTGTTTGGCGCGTTTAATGTCTAAGGGATGATTATTTTTGAAACTATCACACACCAACCCGTCAGCATATAAATCGGGAGCAGGCACACAACGAGACAAGCAATGAAAGATAGATACAAAGTTAAAAATGAATATTTATTTACATAAATATTTACATAGAAGAATAAAAAGGGGGAGGGTTTGCATCTATCTCTAAGCAATACTATGTTTAATCATCACTCTTGCACTTAATAAGAGACTATGTCACTTTGTCTTCTGAACTTAGCTGGTTGTCTTGATGTCGCGGCTGGCTGTGATCCTGGCTTGAGGTTCTACAGCTGGAGGTGGCGCTCTAGCGGGTAGAGGGACGCCGGTGATATAGTTCTTGTGGGATATGGAAAAATAGGTGGCTGATAGTAGCAAAATAAAATGTACCTAAAAGGGAAAATAATAATCTCAATGAAACAACACAAGTTGTAAGAGAGAAGAGAGGGGGGGGGGGTGGGAGGGGCGGTTGTCAGCGACCATGACCGTTTGTTTACGTACGACCGTCGGCCGAGAACAATGGAGTGCGCTTGAATGGAGAGTGTGCGTTCAAGGGGCGCAACTCTCGTCCAATTAGAAAGACTAAAGGGGAGATCATTCATATCTCTTTTCTAAACGCAGTATCAGTGCGCTAGTAAAATTATCAAGGCGGTCAGCCGAGGTAAAGGAAATAAAATATGATGTACAAATATATACATGGTTGCCTAAACGATCAACTGAGCAACGTAGCATTAATAGATTAATGCAATTCATAAATAAATACATATGCCATGTTTAGGTTTTCTACTTACGACAGTGATAAATACACAATGCACTAATTAAATATAAATGAAATAATAAAATACACATGATAATCTCCAGTGAGAAATATGCACAAAGTAATTAAGATGGAACTTGTGATTAAGTTCGGCTTACCACCAGGTATTCCTCTAGGAGTAAGACTAAATGAAGTAGTCCAAACTCGATTGACAGCGATAGAGAAATAAGAGGGTCTGGCTTGATTTAATTTACCTTATATATAGGCCTGGAAAATGTGGGCGGAAACAGGAAATGTCCTAGGCTAAGAATTGTCTTACACGTGGGTGAATTAGACTTGAGATGGGAGTCGCACCTTGGAAAGGTCAATAGGCGTGTTGGTCCGAGTGATCTCCTAGATCAAAGAGAGACTTGTGAGAAGGGGGGGGGGGAAGAAAGATTGGTTGCATTCCACCCAAGGTGGTGTCAACTGCGCCTGTCAGACATCCGGCGGGTAAGATAAAAGAGACTGTGTGTTGATCTTTACCCCGGTCAAGATAAGTGAAAAGGCCGCCAAGGTGGCCTGAAGAGGAAACGGTAGGGCGGGTGAAGAAAGTGGGGATAGGACGGGGAAATAACTAAAATAAAATAAATAAATAATGATAAATAATAATTAATGCTGTGATAAGTATGAGTGACACAGACAGCAAGCTTTTGACTTGTCACACCCCAGAAGGGACCACAGGCTGAGATGAGATGCCTGGAGGTAGCTGTTTGGTGGCCTATTCCCCAGAAGGGACCACAGGCTGAGATGAGATATCTGAGGTAGCTGTTTGGTGGCCCATGCCCCAGAAAGGTCCACAGTTTGAGATGAGATGATTTAATGTGTAAGAAGTTTATTCTATGCTGGAGGGAAAAAAAAGAATCACATTTTTTTAATTGCACATTATTTTATATCTTAAGTTGAGCTTTGTATCTGTCAGGTTTAGGAATTATATGTGTTGTTAAATAGCTGTACACAATTAAGGTCCCGAGGTTCAGCCTGATAAAAATATCATTCACACACAGTCGTACATAGTGTAACGAACTAGGTGGATGGATTAAATAACAACAAAAAAAATGAATTTGATTGTATGAATCTGATATATGTATATGTACTGTGAGGATGATAAATAGACAATATATATATATATATTAGATATATATAATATATATACATACAGATATTGTTCAATAATTAATTTAAGCACCTTTGCTACTGCTATTAACTTGTCAACTGGTTTCATAGTCCACCAGACACGATGATCGCAAATTTGACAATGACACTGAAGACTGTAATATATATATATATATTTCTGAGACGGCAAGCGACGCCCACACTAGCATAGACTCGAGCTCAGTATATACAACTCCAACACTGGCACCCTATAAACGAAATAAAACACAAAATTTAACCTCTATTCCAAAACTAGAAAAAGCGACAACCTCATATAACATACAATAAGAGATATCACCACAAAGTAACTCACCCTAAACAGGGGTTCAAAAATCCTATTAAATAATATTAGCCCAAGAAACTATAAGTCCAAGAAACTAGTAGAGACTTATAATCTTTTTACGGACTGACATGGATGGCTGCCTGGTCGTGCGGTTTGTGCGCTGGATTGTCGTTCAGATTTATCGACGGTTCAAACCCTGCCCGCTCCCATCCCTCGTCGTCCTGCGGGAGATTTGGACTAGGAAGTAAAGTATCTTCAACTTTGAAGGAACATCCGAAACATGTAAAACATTTTACAAACATTTTAACACACCGTCCGTTTCAACCAAATTCAGAGGGTGAACTGTATCATGACCAAAGAATGACCAAAAAATGTCACCTGACTTTGTGACGTAGCAAAAACAATTCAAAACAAAACTACAAGGCACTCTCGCCCCCGTACAAGTACTACGAGTAGAGTTGGGACAACTACGCGACAGTACACATGGTGAACCTGGCACTGCTTCTCATTGGTACATACAATGAGAATAGAGCTTCATGTGTACTGCAATGAATTCTATGATTGCAAGTCTAATAAAAATGTCTGAAAGAAATAAAATAATAAAAGGAAGCGCCAAGAGGAACTGTTTTGAACAAAAATACAACTCAAAAACGACTACAAGAGAACCCATTACTATTGTAAAAGGCGTTACCTTAAAACGACTCTAACAGATTCAAGTGCCATCTTCGATCTCAGGGAGGAATTGTGGTTAGAGAAATAACCTGTACAATTTTTTATGAGACTTCAAGAGGCACAACATATTGGGCTACTTAGCACAGTGTCAAAACGATGTATTTAATATACACAATAGGTCATTAGATTTCAAGCTGCTATCACGTTAAAGGTTAATATTCTCATAGGATTATTCGTTTAAATGAATCTGTTATTGCTTTAATTTTCTCTTTGTATAAGTTATGTATTTTGTTTTTTAAAATCATTTGAAGCGTGGTCGAGAGGCCAAGTGCGCTTGAACTTGGCTTGGCTTGGCTACCTAGAAGGGGGATCTCAAAGTTCGACACCCGACTCGGGCAGAGTTGTGTTTACTGAGCGCCTAATAGCAGCACGGAAAACCAACTCCTAGATACCCCCTCCCCCCCCCCCCCCCCCCCACTTTTGGACCAAAAGCGCTCTGAGCATGCCATAAGCATGAAAGTAGCGCTATATAAAAGCTATAATAATAATAATGTAGTAATATCATGTATAGTACAACTTATAACGATAAAACGCTATGACACCTTGATGTTACTATGTTAATTTCCATGCTTGATTACATTATAATTAATGTATTTTAAATTGTACATGTTTACTAAAAAATTGTAAGACATAAAAATAACAATAAAAATTCATCCTGATCTGCTAAGATTTGTCAGCTAGTAAACGCACCAACGATACCATTGTTATCGATACAATTATTATTAAGCTTTGTGTTTCTCGGAATTGAATTTTTGGGCTTCCTTAGAAACTAAAGACAGTTCCTTTCGTTTGGCATGTGGTGGCCCCAATGGTTCCAGGGATGGGCGAAGATGAAAAGTAATGTGGCGTTCTCATCTTTGCCCCGGATATTCTTCGAATGATAATACAGAATTCTTAACTGTACGTGAGATAGTACAATAATAATGACTTCGGAAACCTTCCGGTCATGTGGGTCTCAGTCCCGCATCGGTTAACGTACTTTTATTTTATTTTGTCCGAAGCTAATCAATAATTCATTTCCGGACTATGGATTACATAAATTGTAATTTGTAGCTTACATAACTAAACTCACCCCCTCCCTTTCTCCCTAAAATATACTGTCCAAGACCTGTTTCTCTTTCTACCATGCATGTCACGCGACGACTATATCCTGCTGCACGCGTCATCACTGTGGGCGACAGGACTAAAACTGTCTCTGCTGACACGTGATATGCAGGGACGGTAACTCTAGCCTGACCATGTCGTCTGCGGGGTTCTTTTAGAGTAACGTTGTATACGCTATGGTCAGAAGACCACCGGAAATCCCAGATCTACACTTTAAAGCCTGCTAAAATTTTGAATAGCTTCAAACTGGGATGTTGAATGTATTATTCAGTGGCGTCTTTTGGCTACCAACTTAGTAAGTACTGTTGTCTAGTGGTTCTAGGTCGATTATCTAGAAACAAAAAGAAGATATAAAGATTGAAAACTATGGATACGTAAAGACAGTGGCGTAGCTAGGAATTAGCCATAATCATACAAATGTTTGAGAACTGCTGAACATATCTCATTACTGAAGCTATCGACTATGTGTTGCTGATACCATTTTATAAAATATATCAATACATTTTAGTATTATGTATTTCTATCCATTTTTACTGCGTCCACTAATTTTGAATTGTACTGTAGGAGTTGAACATTTAGCTTTGTTAAAATGTAATACCACTACAATATTCGACACATCGATCTCGTTTTAGATTGACAAGCCATGTGTGACACGTACTCCCCCTCAGGCTACAACCTCGTAGCGTGTTCCCATCCTTGGGTCCAGGTGATGGGCTTGTCAATTAGTTCTTTGTTTACTTTCTATTGGTGTGTAAAAAAAGGTCAGAGATTTAAAGTCACTGTAACCTTAGTCTGTTAGATTAGATCTTTAGGCCACCACACGTGATCTGTTGACGATTGATCTCCATTTTGTCTCGTTTTTTTTTTTAACCAGGATTACAGTCTCTTTCATTGTCAGGTCCTGACTCTTCCATGATATTGTCTTCAGATCGCTTTCTTTGTATGCATCTCCTTCTTTGACCTGCTATTGCTCCCTGCAGGAAGATCTTTGCAAGCGGTGTGGATCACGTGATATGGTCGTATATTCTTTGCTTTAAGTCACATAGTTTTAAATGCGTGTGTCATGTGACAAGTAAGATTCTTCATCCTCAAGAAGGCTAAAGAGGCATTATATAGAAAAAAAAGGGAATTCTTCACCCACAGGTTCTTAAACAGTGCTTTCAACTCATCATATCCTTTATTTTTTAAAACCTTTTTATCTATCTATCTATCTATCTATCTATCTATCTATCTATCTATCTATCTATCTGTCTGTCTGTCTATCTGTCTGCCTGTCTGTCCGTCCGTCCGTCCGTCCGTCTGTCTATCTGTCTGTCTGTCTGTTTGTCTGTCTATCTATCTATCTATCTATCTATCTATCTATCTATCTATCTATCTATCTATCTATCTGTCTGTCTGTTTGTCTGTCTGTCTGTCTATCTATCTATCTGTCCATCTTACATACATTAATATTTTAGTCTGCTCTTTCTCCGACACATATTCAAATCTTGTACTGTCATGTTTGACTTTTGTAAATGACAAAATCTTCCTGGCATAGATTACAGCTCGTGTCATATTTCTTACTGTTGTCTCTTGTCCACTGACCTAGATATATATATAGCACATGTGTTGTATAAACAAAAATCTCCCTCATTTGTTTTAACGAATATTTCCACATGATATTGTTTCACCCTCAAATGACTAAATGCACTTTTTAATTTCTATTTACTAACTCAACCCTTTTGTTTTCGAATTCAGGTCACGCAATTCGTCTGCTGACAACCAGGGCCTTTGGTCGCGGGTTAAGTACAATGAAATTTTATGTCAAAGGTCAAACGTATACACAAAGTAATGATTGACTATTTCTTTATGCCCCGTGATACGGATGTTAACGACGTATTGCAGAGAACGCCTCATGGGCAGTAATTTTCTGACTACACTGGAGTGACGTCAGGGAGTATGAATATCTGAGTGAAATGTTCACGTCTGGATTTGTAACAAACTTTGTTTTAAAATGATGTAATGGAAGGGGTAAATAGAGAAGTTTATGTTATTTCATCAGAGCAATATGAGACATTGCATTTTTAAAATGTTATTTGATCATTAAAGTTACAAGCTAAAGTTTAAGAAAAAAAAATATTGAATCGATGTACGAAGCTAAAATGTGAACACATTGTCTATAGCATAAGTTATTTGACGGCAGTAATCATAATTATATAGTTCGTAGTAAAATAAGATGTGCATATAATTACATAAGATTATAAGGTTTTATTCAGGAATGTAATGTCTGTAGTATGATTTGGTTTAGAAACGATACTGGACTAGCATGGCGATAAAATGATTTTATTTCAAACAAGAGATTTAACAGAGCGTTAAGGTCTTCTGCAGACAGCCCAGCCAAGGACTAATTGTCAGACGACTCGTCACAAAGAACTGCTACTCTAGCTGACTACTATTCACAAAGAACTGCTTCTCAAGGAAACTATTCTCCACGTGGAATATCTACTCTTGGAGACTAATGCCAAAAGCGGAACTTCTACTCTAGGAGATTACTTTCACATTGAACACTGGGCGATTAGTTTTCAGAGGAAACTGCTATTCTAGAAGATTACTTTCCTCAGGGACTTCTTGTATCATTATCCCTAATAAGCGTTGAGCTCGTGGTATGACAATATCGCTCCAAGCCGCTATGCCGGCACTTAAGGAGATTAACCTGAAGGTCAACGTGTCCTACGGTGACGTATCACTCAACGATGACAACAGCGCCTCCACCAACCTGATTCTCTTCGTCTTCTGGGGCATCTTCCTCCCTTTAGTGGCCACTGTTGGTCTGATTGGGAACACCTTGACCATCATAGTCTTATGGAGGAAGGAGATGCACTCGACTACAATACTTTATCTAAGAGGGCTGGTCATCACGGACACTGGCATTCTCATCGGCTCAGTGCTCGCTCTTACACCAATAAGGTCAGTTCTCTCTATTTCACTCTTTCTTTCTCTTACTATCTTTCTCTCTCTCTTTCTCTCTCTCTCTCTTTCTCCCCCTCTCTCTTTTTCTGTCTCTCTTTCTCTAGCTCTTTTTTTCTCTCTCTTCCTCTTTCTTTCTCCCTCTCTCTCTCTCTCTCTTTCTGTTTCTTTCTCTCTCTCTCTTTCTCTTTCTCTCTCTTTCTCTCTCACTCTTTCTCTCTCTCTTTCTCTCTCTCTTTCTCTCTCTCCCTCTCTCCCCCTCTCTCTCTCTCTTTTTCTGTTTATTTCTCTCTCTCTCTTTCTCTTTCTCTCTCTTTCTCTCTCACTCTTTCTCTCTCTCTTTCTCTCTCTCTCTTTCTATTTCTCTCGGTCTTTCTCTCACTGTTTCTCTCTGTCTTGCTGTTTCTTTCTCTATCGATCTCTCTATCTGTCTCTCACTCTGTCGCTTTCTCATTCTCTCACTCTTTCTCTCTCTCTCTCATTATATAAATAATTCATAACAATTATCACATGATTAAAATACAAATATAAATATACAAAATATACATAAAACATCTTACTTAAGGCTATCTACTTATTGAAAATCAGGGCTGAAAAGAATTTATGCTTTTTTTGTTTCTTTTGAAAGATTATATTTTGTAGTATTTCAAACTAATTAATTGCTGGCCAGAATTTAATTTTGTTACTGTCCAAAGAGCTAAGTCGAAAACTTTTGGAAATCTAGGACCGTGGAAGCTCGCTCCATCGGTCTGTCCTAGCAAACTGCAGATGTACATTTGTTCCATCCCATTTACACAGAGCTCAGGTTGGGGGAGAGGCCAAAGGCCGAGAACACAGGAAACTTCCACATTTTCCTTCTCTCTACCATATCAGTGCATTAAACTCTCTGCTTTTGCACCCGCTTTGCTTCTCTGGCCCAATTGATTCCTCTAACAACGGTTTCCACCAGAGTGTCACGTTGAGGTTAAAAAGCATAAAAAAACTTCTTTCATTCGTCCAATACCTAATCTAATAATCGTATTAAACAATTTCTCTTTTACCAAAATATTTAAAGTAAAATTTTGTTAAAATAAGCAGATTCCTTTAATTCGTTAATGCTCCACATACGTTCAATTCTCTATCAAAGTACTTGTGTGGGCGCCAGTGTCTAGAGATACATTGAATAATTCGACACTCTCTTGGTTATCTGGATATGTCGCAGATCCCATATGCTTTTAATTAAATTTAAGTACTTGACATTTATTGTATATATTTATTTCACTTGTACAGGCACCAGTGTCTAGAGATACATTGCATAATTCGACTCTCTCTTCGTTATCTGAATATGCCGAATATCGCATATGCTTTTAATTAAATCTAAGTACTTGACAATTATTGTATGTATTTTTTTCATACTCTCTTCTAATCTTCCTATTATAAATTTTGTACGATTCGCTCTAGGTTCCTTTACATCGGCACTCCATTTCGTCATATCTCTTTGTCTTCTTTTCGCGTCTACTAAATTGTATTGCTCAATGAACATAACCCGAATCCGAAACATTAGTCTGTAAACAAAGAAAAGATAACTAAGGTTAAATTTGTGTGCGAAAACTCACACTCTCTCAATCCATCTTGCCAACTATAAAATACATGTTATTTTCGTTAAAAGGTAAGACTTATGTTTCTCTAGTGCTAAAACGTACCTCCAAAAGTATTATTCACCGTTTTTTTATATTAATACTTCCATATTGCCACCAGGTACACAGAGAGTATCAAATTTAGCTTAAAATTGAATCCTATAGTAATAGTTATGTGGCGTAATTTTAAGACGTGGTTATTCATCACTAAATCTGAGGTTAAGCTTCTGTATTTTTCAGAGAACAAGAGACAGTTGGGTTTTTTTTCCTGTTTTTATTTCGTTTTTTTTTGGTAAATAATTGATACGTAAAGTAAGTTCCCCTTTCAGACCACGTGGACTATAGGGCAGATGATGTAAAGGTCGTTTTTGTAGCCTACGGTTAAAGAGGATGTCATGTGGCCAGCACAACGACCTACCACCTTTACTTTTCCCAACTAATGTCAGGTACCCATTAGAGTTGGGTGGACTCAGAGGCGCCCAAAGATCCCGAAAATAGAAATCCCAGTCTTCACCAGGATGGAACCCCGTACCCCGGTTCAGAAGCAAAGCGTTTTTACCGCAGCCACCGAGCCACCAAAAAAAAAATAATGCAGAAGTATATTCTAGGAATATCAATCAAACATTTCACAAAGCCTACAGCTGTTTCTTACAATCTCTGTATTATTGGCTTTTAACATTATTACCCCACAGGTTACCCTATCATTTCTAATCGTCAATCCGAGAGACAATATTTTCAGCTCTGACCATTTCTAATCGTCAATCCGAGAGACAATATTTTCAGCTCTGGCCATTTCAAATCGTCAATCCGAGAGACAATATTTTCAGCTCTGACCATTTAAAATCGTCAATCCGAGAGACAATATTTTCAGATCTTTCCATTTTAAATCATCAATCCGAGAGACAATATTAATATTATTAGATCTGTCAAGCCGAAAACATTACGTCGATGAAGTTACTAAAAAGTTTGTAAGTTAAAAATTCAGTCAAAGAAACTTTTCATTGCATTGTTTAATTGGTTGTTACAACACTAACATATATCTTAAAACAGTTTCTGTGAAGATATTTTTAGTAATTTTTTAACACGTGATAGAGAAACTGCAACCTTTACCCAAGGAGTCCTGGGAAAGTCGATAAAAAAAGGGAAAGTGGTAATGAGCTTACAGTGCCGGGTCACACCGACCCTAGTGACTCACCTGCTGGTAACTTTAGTATGGTAACAGATCAACATAACATCTGGTCTTCGACCACAAAGTTTTGTTCGCTGTGAGGCCTAGCTCTTACTACAAAGTGAAATTTAAAACTTCATTATTTTTAATCAAATAAATTTGGCAAAAAATTGCGCACTTTCCAGTACGTCACGGCGAATTATTAAAACTACCTACCAACTTTGTTTACTTTCTAACCCTTCTCAATTCTAAATACTGGGATTTTTACCTAGTTCTAGGACACATAGAGTAGCATTATTAGTAAAGCAAGCCACGTGTAATTTATACAAAACTTATATCAACTCACTGTCTGTCTGGCCAAATGTTTGTGCAAATAATTTCAACGACACCCCATCTCGTCAATGCCCAAATCAATGCCTGATTTCGCTCATTTATTTTGTTTTGGATTACAACACAGGAATCAATAAAAAAATAAATAAATAAACTATTTGTTCAGTAATGGTAATAAATTACTTAAAAAAAAATTTTTTTGGTATCTCAAATAAGGGAAAGAAATAGTACTTGACTGAAGTGGTAGTATAAGCTGAAATAGTCTCCTTCATATTAGGCTAGATCTATTACAGATTTAATTACATGACTAGTTCCTTTCAGATATAAAGGTCATCTGTTTCTATGGCCTACGGTTATCGAGGATATCATGTGGACAGCACAACGACCAACTGCTTTTACTTTTCCCCAACTAATCAGGGAGCTGAGTGGACTCAGAGGCGCCCAAAGATCCCAAAATTAAAAATCCCTGTCTTCACCAGGATTCGAACCCGGGACCCCCGGTTCGGAAGCCAGCGCTTTACCGCTCAGCCACTGCGCGTCCAATTACATGACTGGTCCGACCTAATTGATACTCGTTAATATAAGCTTTGTCTGTTGTTTTTGTAAGTATTTTTTAAAATTTTACCTGTTTCCTGTTGCATTGTCACCATAGATGTTTCTTTTTCTCATAGACTAACACTAGAAGTACAAAAGACGTCTTACCGGGGTCGTGTATCGTCTACAATGCATTGGGGAGCGCTATCTGAAAGGTCGATAAGTTTTACTCACACGATGTCCAGCGACTGGTCTGATGTGTCAGGCTTATCTCTGAATGTCCCGTGTCTGGCCTGATGTGTCAGGCTTATCGTCAGTCATTTATTGTGTCAAATTTAAGATAAACGTCCCGATGAGATGCAGCAGACAGCGGCGTGTCCTTGATGAAAGAGATATTTTGTCTGAAATCAGGAGAATAGATGAAGAATAATACCCGAGATTTCTAAGACTGAGGCAAATGGAGTCGAAGATTAATTAGGCTTTCTACTTCCCTAGTACACGCCCCTGCATACAGAAGCCACTCTTAAGTATATTGAATCTTGATTGAGATTTCTTCTTGTGTGGTTTGTTAAGTTCAACCCGTCCAGCAGCTGTGATGGATAAATGTCACTGAAGGACTGCACCAAGGTAACTGAGGTTTATTTCTGGACTGAAGGAGAGGGTGCGTTTAGGTATATTCTTTTTGGGGGGGGGTACATTATCAGTAGGTCATCTGGAGATATAGAAAAGTGGAAAGAAAACACGTATATTACGTATGTAAGCACAGTCAAAGTGCATCAATTTTTAATTTGTCACGTGGGCTGTGCACACTTTTTAAAAAAGCGAAATATAAAAAATAATAAAACAAAAAAATCTTATATAGTGCGAGTAGCCGCATAATTACTGCCAAATCTCTCAATATTGCAAGATTTATCTCCCCTTTTCTTTATTGACTGCATTAATCAATTGAACTAATTTTTAACTAATCTGTTAACTTAAAAAAAAAATTATTGGTTTGTTTTCTTCGACAATGAAAATGGAAGAAATAACGTCTTAAAATTTGTGACAGACAGACAGACATAGTTAATAAAGCTTTGTAACAAGAAAAAAAAATACTTTCCTTAAAGAACAAAGCTTATTTCAAGTGTCATTGCATCGATTAGTTTGGATTAGATATTTGATTACGGTCACACATGTTCCAGACATAAAAAAATCTCTGCGATTAGAAATATTTCTACTAATTCTTTTTATTTAGCTTTTAGCTTTCTCAATGCGCCATGATCCTATTACATGTCTGGACCAGTTGGGAAAGGGGAGGGAAGAAGGAAGTATCTTTGTGAATGTTTACATGATCGTTCTTTTTATAATGCAGAAAAAAAAAATGTTGACTTAGGGCTTACTTAGAATTAGACTTAGGTCTTCCCGCGCCGTTCGGTGCATTGGGTGGCAAGGATCCATTACGATCTGTCACTGGCAATGTCTGAAGCCTCCTCCCACCTGGTGTCCACTGTTCTGAGGTCCTCCATGAAGGTGTGACGCCAAGTTGAACGAGGACGTCCCTGTTAGCACTTTCCTCGTATTGGCCTCCATGTCATCGCAACTCTTGGTATGGGTAGTTCATTTTGTCGTAGAACATGTCCAGCAAACCTCATGCGACGCTTTGTCACGACCTAGTGACTTAGGGCTGAAGGGAACTAATTCAACTTAAACCACCACATCTGTCAATTATGATTTCTTTTACTTGTTTACCATACCAACAAAAAATAATTAATTACTTTTTAGTTAATCAGCTAATTGTTTGATTATTTTTTCTTGATTTGTGTGTTGTCATGTAAAAGAAATAATTGTGCAGTATTTCAGAGATTAATCAGAGATTGGGTGTGGGAGAAATAATTGTCTACTCTTCTATTGCTGCATGTATGTGTCGGGAGGGGGTCGCGGCAGAGTGGGGAATGTAAAAATGGGTCGCCGAGCTTAAAAGGTTGAGAACCGCTGTTTTAAGGAATGCTACGTTTGTCCCCGTGATCAAACCCTTGCCTTTCAACACATGGGGACTCAAGTCTGCGTATTTCTCACTGAAATTTTATTTTGAACTTAAGAGAATTTTTTTAGTCATCTAAACTCGAATGGGTAGGCCAAAATGCCTACTTAACATTATGCCTATAGTCAAACCATCTTTTCTGTCCACACCGGCCTCCAGCGAAACAATTTGACAGCTGCGCTGGGTCGGACACATCTCGCATGGGTGTTCTACATAACCAGCTCCACATACCTCTACTTCTGAAAATGTAAAGTGATTGATGGCCAAATCTGATACCAAGAATCTGTATTCTTGAAAAACTCAGAAATAACTAAATCTAATTATATGTTTGATTGACTGGCAACACAATTGCAGACTCTTTGGCCCACCAGGGAGGGCAAATTCCACCCACTGAACAGGCTGTAAGCTTTCATTAAGCCCTAGCTATAATACAAAAAAACAGAAATGGAAAAGTGGTTTGAGAGCTGGGACAAGTCCCAAAAAGCCCGTGGAGTCTGGGAGCGCATGAGGCGCCCTGACCATACTTCCCCGTGGTGGAGGCTGTCCAAGCCTGAGCTAGCTATTATAGCACAGTGCAGAACAGGCCACTGTCCTGTTGGCTCATATTTCTCGCGGCTATGGCCAAATTTTGATTCACGGTGCCCCCGCTGCGGGGAAGAAGAGGAAACCGTGCCTCATATTCTGTTTGACTGCCCCAGACTTGCTGATCTCCGTCTCGACAGTTCTGGGATACCCAAAATTCTCGACCTGTATGGCGACATTTATGCACTACGCAAGACAGCAGGGTTTCTGTCCAGAGCTTTTGCAAGAGAGGATTTGAGCCTCTCAAGCCCTCACTCTAATGGAGTTTGATGATGATGATGATGATTGAGCTGTACATAGCTTAGAGAGGCTTTTTTAAAGGCAGCACACTACAACATTGTTGTGAATAGTCTTCATGACGCTACTGTAATATAGGCAAGTTTCAGCCATTTCACTAAAAGTACATGGATCTAGTTACTTTCTAGTACATTGGAATAATAGAGTACAGTCTTCATTAGAGATATACAAATTATTGAGGCATAAGATTAGTGTTTATAAAATGACTGACAAAGTTCTTCAAGTACATCTTTAATAGGTATATGCGTTCTAATAGCCTCGTGTGTTTCTCTCTCTCGCACTATCTCACTCTTTGTGGTCTTAATTAACATTTTTTTTCTCTTTGTAGAAACGTTCTACTTTTCTTTTTCATCTTATTTTTTTTCTCACATCACATCCTCACATCACATCGTCACATCACATGCTCACATCACATCCTCACATCATGTCCATAGATCACATCCTCACATCACATCCTCACATCACATCGTCACATCACATGCTCACATCACATCCTCACATCATGTCCATAGATCACATCCTCACATCACATCCTCACATCACATCGTCACATCACATCCTCACATCACATCGTCACATCACATGCTCACATCACATCCTCACATCACATTGTCACATCACATCACCACATTATGTCCTTACATCACGTCCTCACATCACATCCTCACATCACATCATCACATCACATCCTCACATCACATCCTCACATCACATCCTCACATCACGTCCTCACAACACATCATAACATCACATCCTCACATCACGTCCTGACATCACGTCCTCACATCACGTCCTCACAACACATCGTCACATTACATCCTCACATCACATCCTCACATCACGTCCTCACATCACATCCTCACATCACATCCTTACACCACGTCCTCACATCACGTCACCCATGTTTCTATCATTTCTCTGTTTTCCTCTTCGGCATTGTCCTTTGAAATCTAAACATTGCATCGATATTTCAATTCATCCCTCTATGTAACGATTGCTATTTATACGCCAGAAGTCATGAATAGAGATTTCCAGACAGCAATAAAAGGCTGCTTTCTTCTCACTTCCGGGTGTTTCTTTAGAAACTCAATATAAGACGGGATTAGGTTTTTTTTGTATTTATTAGTGAATAGCTCCGTTTTTACACTCATGTCTGTTTTATGCTTAATTATTATTTCCGGAAGTATTTAACTAACCGAGAGGAAAAGAACAATGCTTCATAAAGCTGATCAAGAGATGTGTAAGCTGAGTCTCTATCACTTTTACATTTAATATCTTGAAATAAAAAAATAAAAAAACCCACCTCAGTTTGAAGTTTAAAAAAAGGGAAGTAATCAGTGGTTTTCTTTCTGACTATACTAAGCATAAGAACTTGGCATTGGAATAAATGTAATGTCAATGTAATTTCAGTTGACATTTGTCTAGCTTAGCGTAGTGTCATATGTCAATGATTAAATATTGTTCACATCTTTAAAGATGCGTTTCATATATGTTAATAAGCATACGGTAACCAAAACAAATATACCTTTTAATTCTATAACATCGATGAGGTGTACTTTCTACACAGGATGCTACTACACTGTATACACCGACCGCAATTGTCTCATTTGTCACATCAACACAACCGAAGCTTATTTTCTATATGTAGACTGAAAATTGGTTTAAGTATATGTTTCTATAATCTTTTGTAAAGGACCCAGAATATTCCCAAGCTAGTATATTAAATTTCTTGGAATAATTGATGAGGTGATATTTAAAGTTGTTTTCTGTCTATATCCACAGCTGCGCGAACTACCTCCAAGGTGACGCCCTCTTGTACTTTAAAGATACAGTGTACCCAGTGCTCCACACCCCTGCCTACTATCTAGTGATGACGCTGCAGCAGTGTAACGTTTGGGTCACAGTCTCCGTATCCATGGAGAGATACATCTCCATCTGTCACCCCTTCCGCGCCTCCAGGCTCATCAGCAGGCGCAAGACTATTATGGTGATTGTGGTCATCGCCTTTGTCTCCCTCATCTACAACATCCCCCATTTGCTGGCCTCCGAGGCGACGCCCTGTGCCGGAACGACGCTGCCCGAAACTACAACGATCCTCGCGGAAGCTGGGGGGTTGTCTTCTTCTTCCCAGTTTCCCGCTTCTCAGCCCCCTGTCCTCCAGACTCCTCTAACGAACGAACAGAAAAGGCGTTGTCTCATGGTGGGGACCACAGACTTTGGCAACACGGAGTTCTACAAAATCTACCGCACCATTATGTACACCATTTTAATATACGTCATCCCGTTTCTGGCCCTGGTCATCCTCAACAGCTTCCTCATCAAGGAGCTTATGGTCATGCAGAAGAGGCGCGTGGGCACGAACATTCACGAGGAGAACGAGGCCAACCTCAGCCTCGTTCTCGTGCTGATCGTCATCGTCTTCATCTTCTGCCAAACCCCCGGGCTCATCTCCCAGTTCGACATCATCAGCGTGGACGTGTTCTTCTGCTGGCTGGCCGTAAGCAATCTCCTGTTCACGCTCAACTCCGCGGTGAACTTCCTAATTTACACAGCGTTCGGGCGTAAGTTCCGGCACGTGCTGCTGCGCGTCTTCCGGCATGTGTTTAACAAGAAGCGTCGCTTCTCCACGCAGTCCAGCATTCGGACTACGCAGGTCACGCTCAACGATAATGAGTCCAACATGGATACCGACACGCGCTGCTCCTCCATAAGCTCGCTGAAGTGCTACAAGAAAGATAGCAAGAGCTCCGACAGCCTGCAGGAAACTGTGCCACTGAACCAAATCAAGGGAGATAAAAGGCATACTACCCACAACGGAAACTATTTGAAGCGTAAACAAGAGTTAGCGCCCATGCCGGAGTCTGAAAGCGAGGTCTTGGAATTAATGGGGTCAATTCCGTTAAATACCAACTCCGACATCGGCCTAAAAAATGATCAAACCTTCAATGAATGTGAGTCCAATCATGTGGAACAGGAGTATAATTCAATAGAAGATCTTTCTGTTTTGACAAATGGTGGGATTAATAATAACAGAACTTTCACCAAGACTGTGAACTTCGAACCTGAGATCGAAAGTCATTTAGACACTTACGAAGGATTATTGTACCACTCCCTGGAGGTCAACCACGACGAGGAGTGCGAAGTGATGCGTAAAAGTTGATAAGACATGCTTGAGACATCGTAAAATATACCCGAGACTTAATGTCTAGGTTCATAAGACACATGAGACAATATATTTCACCATTACAAAATACAACATGAAATCTCTTGGCCATAGGGTTTAAAATCATTATCCGATTTTTTTTCGATCATTCACCATTGGGAATGTATTTCTTTTTTTTTATTTCGATATGTTAATTCATTTGTCATCTATTTACGGTGAAAAGCAATAAGATAAGAATGTAAAAAATGATAAGATAACCCAAGAAAGAGAGATTGCATAGAAACCATTAGCAATCTTATAATATTCTTATTATTTCATTTTTAAATAATACAATCCAAAATCGCATTTAAATTGATAAAAAAAGGTAAATGAAAAATTGATTTACTTTGTCATAATAACATTATTAATCATAATTGATTCATAAAATTAGTAAAAGAAATGTTTCTAAATTTAAACATAAAAGGCACATTACTCATTAAATATGCTAGGACAAATTTCTACCAATGATCATTCCTCCTTAGTGCTATTAGTGCATGGAATGGGTTGCCTGAGCCAGCCAGGAAAACCAGTGACTTTGCAGAATTTAAGTCATTGATTAGCATGCATGACAAGGTTGACCTCGGAACACGCGTAGGACGTATTCATCTTCTTTTTTTGAAACTCTTGTTATAGAGGGACAGAAGGCACCAAGACCAGCTTTTTAGGCGTTCGCTAAGTTGCTAACCCAAAAGACCGTCCCATCAAGAACTACAATTTGAGGCAGTGTACGCTCTGGACTGTCCTCTCGAAGGTCCCGGGTTTGAACCTTGCCCACCACCACCCAACGCCGTCCTGTAGAAGAGTTGGGCTTGGGCGTTACAATCTTTAGTTCAGGACAACGGAAAATTGTCTAACTAACAAACTTTAGTGTTTATATCACGATTGCTTGTATCTTGATTTACTAATCATTCTGAAAATCTCTAGGAGCAGATCTAGGTATCATTTAAGTAAAAGATCCTTTTTCAGACCTTGTGGTCTATAGGGCAGATGATGTAAAGGTCATCTGTTTCTGTGGCCTACGGTTTACGAGGGTGTCATGTTGCCAGCACAACGATCAACCACCTTTACTTTTCCCCAACTAAAGTCAGGTACTTATTAGAACTGGGTGGACTCAGAGGCGCAATTAAAAATCACTGTCTTCGCCAGGATTCGAACCCTGGACCCATGTTTCGGTAGTTAAGCGCTTTACCGCTCAGCCACCGCGCCTCCAGGTATCATTTACCTGTATTAATACTCATCATTTCGCTTGAAATTATTGAACGCTTTGAAAACCACAGATCGACATTGCGTGCTGAAAAGCTGTTTGTCTCTCAACTGTACACTTATCAATAAGATGCACTTTAAGGGAGTCGTTTGTTTTTTCTCTAAGCCACCATGTCGGTCAAAGAGTTAATTGAAAACTTAGTTGAAAACTACGTAGGTTCTTCTGGAGAGAATGCAAATACTTGGAAATATTCCCTTTTATTATCTATGACCTACATCTACTTATGCATTGGTGTGAATGACTTCATGTTTGATGTACAATCAGGCACATAGTGGAACTCCGCGACATTTTTTTAGTGAAACACCGCGATATTTTTAGTGAAACACCGCGACATTTTTTAAATGAAACTCCGCGATATTTTTTTTAGTGAAACACCGCGGCATTTTTTACAGTGGTTGTCCGCGACATTTTTTTTAAGTGAAACACCGCGACATTTTTCAAATGAAACACCGCGACATTTTTTTTTGTGAAACGCCGAGGCATTGTTTAGTGAAACACCGCGACATTTTTTTTGTAAAACACTTCGACATTTTTTTTAGTGAAACACCACGACACTTTTTTAAAGTGAAACGCCGCGGCATTGTTTAGGGAAACACCGCGACATTTTTTTTAGTGAGACACAGTGAGACGTTTTTTTTCCCATGTTTTGAAGGAGTGATGTTTTTACTGTTTCACTAACAACGTGTGTCGTTATCGGAAACGGAAACTAAAACAGAAACGGTAATAAGAGATAATACGTTATAATAAGAGAAACACGTAATCAACGGAAATCAAACTATGTTAGGGCTAATCATCACGAATAATGTAGTGATACTGCAATTTTCGGTCTTGAATCATCACTTCCCATTTAGTCAGGATGATGTGAAGGCGTCTCTGTGTAATGGACATTCTTACTGTTGATGTACAATGTTGATAAGAGCAACTCCCCACCCCCGACACGCCATCCAGCAATGTTACTTAACATTTATGTAAATTTTTGAAACCATTTTTGTATCCATGTTTTTCTCACCAAGCAATTATTGTATAGCAAGGCACCATATCTAGATACAAAATTAAAAAATATATGTATATATATATGAGTTCTCTATCTATATACTGTTAGTTCTTATTGATTAGGTTATGACATTGTAAAGAATAGTCGACTAGATTAGAAAATATTCTTGTGATAAGACTTTGTGATGCAGAACAGTGATGCCTAAATTGCGACCCTCGCGTCACATCCGGTCCGTGACGAGGTGCTGTTTGACTAATTGGTACCCATAATACAGACTGATACTGCAGAGGATACCTTTCAAGTGACTAGACTTTTGGTGTGCTGTTATGTGGTCGTTGGCACAATTTTAAAAAAAATGATTGAACTCCGGGTTGAAAAAAGATTGGTCTTATCTTTTTTGTGCTAGGGACCTAATTTATTTACAAGCCCCACGTGCGGATTAGACTCGCGGGCCTTGGTTCTGGTATCACAATTCTAACTACAATAAGTTTAGAACCTTTATCTATATATATATTCTCTTTATATATTAAAGCATAAGGGTAAGGCGTATGTATGCATGTATGTATGTCCCAAATAAAAATCAAAACCGTTTAACCAATCTTGATAAAACTTGGCATGAAAATTCCTTAGGTTATGACCGAGACTGTAGTGTATGTTCAATGTCTCTCCCGCAACCGGACTGGGCCCTAACAATAGACAAAAAGAGTACCTAATGGTATCTCTATGAAAGGACGAAACCTTTTAACAAATTTGGTAAACCCGTTTTCACAGTATTTTCTATTTGATTTAAATATGTCGGCGGAATGGATCACGATCCACATAAGGCAGTCTATGGTCAAGTCTTGGACCGCTTTCCACATATAGCAGTGTTTGATTTTAGCTTGAAGTCCGCTCCAGAAAGTTATAAACTATAAACTCTCAAAACATGTTCCATAGACATGTTTCTGGTCTTACTTTAGATCTGTCTGCATTGGATTACTCAAGGCTACGTGCCTAACCCTAGTCCAGATATGTGTGCATGGTCCTTAATCTGTGTTCGGATATTATAGAATTCTTAACTCTTTCTCTCCTTATTTATTTGTCCACGTTTTGAAGGAATTCTTCATTTGGCTCATTACTATTTCTCTCACCCTGTTATGATTAGGGTTCAGTAGCTTTGCTGTTTGTTATCAGAAAATGTTTTATTTTGTATATAATTAAATGGGAATGCATGCTCTTTTTTATATTATTCAAATTCAAGTTCCAAAAAATTAATCATTAATTTAATTTAATGAGGTCAAAATGAACGATGGTATCGTCGATTAGGAGAGAAAGAGTTAAAGTGAATCCCTGGAATGTGAACCTAGGAGAAGTTCAATCACTAGTTGTGACAATTTCCCTTCACTCTGTCTCTTAGAGTTTGTATAAAAAAAATACATGTGCAAGCTTGATTTAAACACGATTTTATCTCAAACTTTTTAGTCTTGATGACTCGACATATAGTCATGATGCCTGTTAATGTACACAGATTGAACAGACAGTATCGATTGAATAAACTGGGTGCATCAGACCAGAGATCGAATCTCGGTGATTTGTATTTTCTTTCTGTTTGATCTTAATTTTTGATCTCATTTTCTCCATCGAACAGAAGTGGAACGTCTGCCAGGATAACTCCTTGCTTATTGACGTAACGACTAATGAACTAATAATTATGGACTCGTTGAATGTTTTGTCATTTTTACTCAGTTGGGTAATGTAATAAAATAATAACATTTTTGAATGTTAAAATACTGTACTGTAAATATTGTGCTGTATTTATCTTTTATTTTTTAAAAAATAATTATGTATATGTCATAAATAAAATATTTTCAAAATGTTGTAACACTTTTTCTGTCATTTAAAGATTCTTAGTTGATATACATCTTGCAAACTAGTTTAAGAAGGTTTATTAACTCTTTCTCTCCTAACTGACGACACCACTAGAATGTGGTGAATAATTACGGAGAGAAAGAGTTAAAGTATGGATCATGTACAAACTATCAACATCAGAAGTTTTCATTTCCTGATCTCGCTCTCTCTCTCTCTTTTTCTCTCTATTTCTCTCCCTCTCTTTCATTCTCTATTTTTTGTCTTCCTCTTTCTCTTTCCGTCTCTTCATCCTATTATCTCCTCTAATGTTCTACTTTGTAAGTATAATTGAGACCCTGTTTCAACGTTTCGGCCTCTTTGTGAGACGATGTTCTGGGGATTTTGTTTCTCTTCCCTTTGAAAGTATCAAATGGTTTTGCACAATAATTCTCACTTTGGTCAGTTGGTCAAGAGAAACTGTCTTTTTTTTTTTTTTAGCATAGTACAATTCATCCACACTGTCTTATATTTTGAAAAATGAAATAATGTTATTTTTAGCGGCCCCCCGAAAGGGGAAAAGACGCTATTAGTTTAGTGTGGAATGGTTGTCCGTCCGTCTGTCCGTCCGTCCCGTTTAGATCTAGCTTCACATTCACTTTCACCTATCCTTTGGTCTCCACTTCGGGGGTCGTAACTGAGTTTGCATTTCCACATAAACTGCCTTTGTAACCTTGTTTTAATCTTCCTTTTAGTAATTAATCATTAACTTCTTGAGAATATTTTTCTATCAGGACAAGTGTATTCATTGTATCAACTTGATCGGAGACTGCGTGAGGGAGAAATAGCGTTAACAATTATTTAAGGGGACTGAACCCAACAAATTTAGCCATATCTGTGTATACTGAAGGAATAGTTTCCCTTGTTGGTAACAAAGAAAATAATGAATTTACTACTTGGTTCCTTTTTTTAAATTATTGATTCATGTCTTGTCTATGGCATTGAATAATTGTGTTAGGTTTCAACTTACCGATAATGAGTCTGAGAGAAATAAAGTGTATATACCTTTTATTTGACAGACAGAGTGAGTTGATATAAGCTTTGTAATATAAATTGTCTCTTTGTATGAATTCACAGGAGTTTATTCCAATCAGTAGAAAACGCTCAAATTATTTATGGAAAAGGTGATTACGAAATTTCTGATTATACTTCTACATACGTAGTGCAACTTTTTAAACCTTGAGACATTAGGTATAAAGAGCTTGTCAGGGTAGTCTAAAGAACAGCTGGCTGGACAACATAAAAGAATGGACCGGCCTCTCTCTTGGTATCCTGCTAAGAACAACTGCAGACCGGGAAATGTCACAGCACCCCTACGACAAAGTTCAAGGGACAGACCAGAAAGTCATAGAGATGCAGGTTATAATCTTTACTTGAAAAGTAAATCAATCTGAAGGTTTTTAAGTTATAAATAAAAATGTAAAATTACCTAAAAAAAAAACAAAAGATTGGAGAGAGTGTCGGTGTTGTCGTGCCCCGATGTTTTTCATCACGACCAGAAGCTCTGAGCTGTAAACTACCAACCACAATCTATCTTTCCGTCTCCCCACCAATGCTATTTTCATTCTTATTCATGCTCATGTTCCTTCTTTGTAACTTATTGCTTGATCTTGTGAATTTGGTATTTTTTTTATCTTAGCTGCAAGCTGCTAAGGGTCACTGGCTTCTGATATTCCCTCGAGATTGACTCTCGGAAAAAAATCTTTTAAATAGATTCAAGATGATTAAATTTATTTAAAGATGTTTTAATGGGTCTTAGATGTTAACATTTATTCAAGATCTTTAATTTATTTCACATCTTTAGATTTTTTCAAGATCTTTAGATTTATTCAAGATCTTTAGATTTATTCAAGATCTTTAGATTTATTCAAGATCTTTAGATTTATTCAAGATCTTTATATTTATTTAAAGATCTTTATTTACTCAATATCATTAGATTTACTGATAATCTTTATTTATTCGAGATCTTTAGATTTATTCAAGATCTTGAGAACCCTTGAAATATGACGTGTGAGTTTACTTAGTGCAAAGAAAATGCACTCTGACAGTTTTACTGTGTGACTCTTAAAGAGAGTTTCAGACTCTAGCCTGCTGATCGAATACCTCCGTTCAGACCAAGTACCAATAACGTCTCTGAGGTCCAAGGGTTTCTATAAAAAAAATCAGAGGATTGCACCGAGTTACTTTTTGTTGAAGTGGCCGATGTCATGACCTAGATGATATCAATGGCTGGTCAATTTAAGAGGGTTAAAAATGGTAGTGGCTTAAAAGTGTACTACTATTTGCATGACCAGACTGTGATGTGTTGGCTGAGATGGAGCTATGAATTCCATCGTGGCCCGGATGTAAGCCATAATCTAGAACTTTATTTTCGACCTACTGTCAGGATGCAGTCCACAAGAAAACGTTGACCCAGTAGTAAAAGGTTAATTATATTTTTAGGAGGCGCAGGTGGCTGAGTTGTAAAGCGGTTGGCTTCAGAACCGGATGGTTCAAGTCCGAGTCCTGGTGAAAACTAGTCTATTTAATTTTGGGATCTTTAGGGCGCCTCTGAGTTCATCCATCTCTAAGGGGTAGCTGACATTAGTGGGGTAAAAATAAAGGCGAATGGTCGTTGTGCTAGCCACATGATAGTAACAAAGTATTTTGAACAAAAATGATAAAGGATATTCAAAGATCACGCGACTGCAATAAATTCCACATATCTTATTCATGGTACACCAGTAACACAAACTAAAAACGCAAAATACCTAGGTGTTATAATAAATGAAAAACTGTCATGGAATCCCCATATTGATGAAACTTGAAAAAAAAGTCAAACAAAGCATTAGGGTTTATTAAAAGAAAATTCTATGAAGCAAATAAGAACATTAAACTAAAATGTTATTTAACCTTGGTTAATATATAGAATATGAATCCTATGGTCCCCCCTCAACGCAAGAAAACATTAAGAAACTGGAACAGACACAAAATAGAGCAGCGAGATTCATAACAAGTGAATATTCTCTACCTTGATCTGAGGAATATTTATGCCAAGTTTTATCAAGATTTTTCAAACGGTTTCGATTTTTATTCGGACCCTGAAAGTTCCTTGACTTTCGTCGTAGGTTTGTTTTTTGACAGTTCACGTGACCAAATGTCTTCACTTTCCCAGTAGAAGTGCATAGATAAATAAATAAATGAATAATATTAAAGGACTGAAGATTTAGGTCAAACTAAACAATTTTAAGCCTTGAAACAAATTAACGGGCGTATCCGGTGTTTCACGCTTTGTACCAAAATATGTCTGCGTATTATTGTATTACATTTGTGAATGTAGTGAATCTTCATATTAACAAGAGAACGATTATGTGCATTTTAAACAGAAGTGAATTCGCATTCAAAAGACCCAGAGGCGACCTTATCAGCGCTGGGGGCTTTAGGCGAGTATTAATATCAGGGCCATGAATATTTCTAAGATCGATTCACAGGGACGAAATGTTCAAAAGATTCTCTTTAACGAGGGCCCCCTAAAGACTTGTTGCCTGGGGCGGTTGCCCCACTTGCCACCCTATAAGGCAGCTGTCTGAAATACAAAAGTTAGCATTAGCACTTATTTCTTGAAACCTGGTGTGTATATATATAATCTTCCGCCTTCAGGATAATACTGATTTAAAATATAAATTTTATCTTTTATTTTCATTCAATAGCGCATTTATTATCAGCTAATAGCAACACACAAACAAACAAACAAAAACACACAGAAAACAAACAACAGCGTCAATTTTTTTTTACGGTAGGTGTTTCAAAGAAATATGAAGAAAAAAAATTAACTGAAGAATATTAGGATAAGATAGCATCATGTAACTCTGTCATCAAATCTTGCTTTTAACATTAGCCATGTCAGACAGAGCAAGAGTTAAGATTAGCAGCGTAAAGATCCCAGCTTCCTGGCCAGACATCCGGTGTTTATTTCTTGGTGTTTCGCTACTTCATCTTTCGAACTAAGTTAGACAAAACTTAATTCAAACTAAACAGCATCAAGTTGCTTTGGTTAATCGAAGCTGATGAACGTACACAAAAGAAGGTAGGCGTCTAATATTTTTTCTAAATTACCCTTCAGAATTCGGAGTGCGGTCACAAGTATGATTCTGTAATGCCACTTTGGCTTATTTAAAGAAATAGGTTATTTACTTAAAAAGATTCTTGATAGCTCACAGAGGTGTGTAATGCTGTACACCTGCGGATGCATAAGAAAACTCAGCGGACTCTTAAGAAGATTACCTTCCATAAGTCTTGATACTGATTATGTAATGTAGTGGTGGCTGAGTGGTAAAGCGCTTGGCTTTCGAACCGGGGACCGAGGTTCGAATCCTGGTGAAGACTGGGATTTTTAATTTCGGGATCTGCGGCGCCTCTGAGTGCACCCAGCTCTAATGGGTACCTGACATTAGTTGGGGAAAGTAAAGGCGGTTGGTCGTTGTGCTGGCTACATGACACCCTCGTTAACCGTAGGCCACAGAAACAGATGACCTTTACATCATCTGCCCTATAGACCACTAGGTCTTTCTATTGGGAACTTGGGAACTACCCAAAATACGGCTCGCGGGCCAGATCCAGGACGGCCCGCCAAAACGTGTATAAAATGGTTGGGGCTCTCATTTTTTCTCTAATGGATATATACTATGACATTCAACATTAGTGCTTTTATGAGATGGGACTCTGAACGTTAAGCCTACAAGGAAAAGTGAATGGATCTTTATTTGTTAATGGAACTTTATCAAAAGCCAACACGTTTGTTCCACTAAGAAAGAGTGGCTGTTTAAAAACTAGAAGGACAACATAACATAGGCATTATCCATTTTGAAATGCAAATAAAAGATTGTTTAACTATGAGTACTAGATCCACAGGTTTAGGGTTAATTCCCACTTCGTTACTTTATCTTTTCTCTGATGTGGCCGGCGACACGAGTGCCGGAAAAAATTAAATGGACCGCAGGAAGAGTAAGTATTGGGCAACACTGATCAAATGCACAAAGCAGAAGCACAATAATTCATGGTCCGCATAATATTTAACACGAGTTTTATGAGATCGACGAACCAATTTCGATTTTTCAAAGGGATTGCCCCCTTTCAGACCTTGTGATCTATAGGGTGGATGATGTAAAGGTTATTTGTTTCTGTGGCCCACGGTTAATGGGGATGTCTTATGGCTAGCACAACGATCAACCGATTTAATTTTTCTTCAACTAATATGTCCCAAGGGAGCTAAGCCATCAATAAGGAAATCGCCAAATATTTTAACGATTGTCGTACCTTCATTTAAAGTGAACAATACTGTCATTTTATCCAAGCTTTCAGGACAAGAAAAGTTACTAAGATGCGTAGTGAGGGAGGGAGCAAGGGGGCACTATGCCCCGTGTGCCACCCTCATATAGGCGACACGCACAGAGGGGCGCCAAAAAAAAAAAGTTATGATTTTCCGGAAATTTTCATCTTTTTCAAACTATTTTAACTAACAAACATTTTCACGTGGAAAAAAAGTCCCTTTTGTATTTCTCAATCTATCCTGTACATAACTATTATGGTTATTGTAATTCTCTCTCTCTCTTTCTTAAGTACCTTGAATAGACACATCCAGCCTTAGTCAATGTTACAGAAGGTATAATAGGACACATACAACAATGCCTTCGTTTGTTGTATATCATGCTCAATGAGTTAAGTTTGTCTCTGTGATAATTATTCAACATAATTAACATAACAAAAATAGGAAATCTTTTTTCTTCTATAAAATGTATTCATTTTTATTCAAAATAAATTAATATTTCGAAATTACATTCTTTCTACGATACCACTGTGTTCACATGCTGACACTTTGTGTAGTGAATCAGTAATTACATTGTATTTACAATACATGTTTCTATAAATTAAGTCAATAACAAAATAGCAACTCATAATAATCTCAAGATGAATCAAGTAATTTTAGTATAGCTCATTATCATTAGACAAATCAGGAATCAATAATGGATTATATAACAATACTCTGATGTATAGTCGGCAAAAGTACCTTTGATTTGCCAACTTGGTCATATATTGAGAGCAATACATTTGATACTCCGCCATGTTGTCATTACAGTGAAAA
The DNA here is from genome assembly GCA_030265305.1 of Biomphalaria pfeifferi. NCBI lineage: Eukaryota > Metazoa > Mollusca > Gastropoda > Planorbidae > Biomphalaria > Biomphalaria pfeifferi. The sequence goes on from JASAOG010000359.1 coordinate 111,495, forward strand.
CAATAGGTTTAATATTCCATGATGCCGTTAGTATAAATATGACTACAACCAAACAGTTGCCAGCAACAATAGGTCAGAGTTTACACAGACGAACTCTCTCAGGAATCAAATACAAACGGATGAGCTGGCATAATAATCGAAATCCCCAAAGTAGAACGACTAGAAAAGTCTATTGCTGGCGATCTATCAGGCAGCTACAGTCCAGAAAGGTTAGCACTTGAACTAGCAGATACAAAACTAGTCAACTACAAAAATACACTAAACAGCCAATTTGTCTTAATGACCGATGCCGAGACAGACTTTTGGAGCCTGAGAAACTCGGATAAAGCAACTCAGAACAGCTCTTGTAAACCTTAACATCAACAGTACGGAAACTGTTCTACAATGCGTTCCAGCAGAAAGTGTAATAGAAGGCAATGAAAAAGCAGTAGGCTATCTACCAAGTAGAAATAAAGAAAATTAGAGTAGAACAAACAAGACCAACGGCGTCTATTCAAGCTGTTTCAACATAAACAACGCATTATTTTTGTCATTCAGAATCAGACTTTCGGAAGCTTAAAGTGGGGAGTAGTGAAACTTGCCCTTGTGGGGAGTATCACCAGAATATGCCAACCAAGTCCTTCAAAGCCTAATAGTCTAACAAGAGACCGAATCGACAGAAGTGAGAATGGAGAAGATGAACAAGAGGAAGTCAATACATTCGAAACTTTTGATATTCCATGAAATAGCCACAACATTGGAAATATGTGATACTGTACTATGTGTTGAATATATTGGTATGTATTGAGATATATGTGGTCAGTGCCTTAGTCGGTATATAAGGTAGTCAAGAATGTACATAAGATGTGGTCTGTATTTATAGTAATCTATGTGGTCAGTGCCTTAGCCAGTATATAAGGTAGTCAAGAATGTACATAAGATGTGGTCTGTATTTATAGTAATCTATGTGGTCAGTGCCTTAGCCAGTATATAAGGTAGTCAAGAATGTACATAAGATGTGGTCTATATTTGCTGTAGACTATGTGGTCAGTGCCTGAGTCGATATATAAAGTAGTCAAGGGTGTACATAAGATGTGGACTGTATTTATATCCGCCTATGTGGTCAGTGCCTGAGTCGGTATATAAGATAGTCAAGAATGTACATAAGATGTGGTCGGATATAATGGAAGGAGATGGTCAGGTTACTGCAGCAGTCGTAGTGCTGAAAGTAAAAATCAAAAATTAAGATGTAATCAAATTATAAATAATTTGAAACAAATTTTTTTTTTAAATTACATTTTGCAAAATGTCATATCTAATGGATTAATTAATTAATATGACGTGCTATGAAACTCGTTTTCAAAATGTAGCTCCAAAATGTGTAGATTGAAAACAGTTCAGGCCCTAAAGGTTGTTCACGAATTTATTATCTATAGATAAGTACATCATGAAAAAAAGAATTTCGTACAGACATACTTCTTTAAGAAGCGAATAACTTTTTAATTACTAACTTACAATTATATACGAAATAAAGTGAAACATATATCCTTTGTTTTCCTAAAGCCCTCTATCTTTATTTCACTCATCCTCCCCACCTTTTCTCTCTCACTCTCTTCCCCCCTCTCTCTCTCTCCGAGAAACACATAAAAATCCATAGAGGCGCATATGAAAAAAAAATATAACGTAGAATAAGCTGTGTTCAATTGTAAGCCTAAAACTAAACGACCACTTTTATTCAGTATTCGATGATAAGCCTAAAACTAAATGACCACTTTTCCTCAGTATTCGATGATAAGCCTAAAACTAAATGACCACTTTTTCTCAGTATTCGATGATAGGCCAAAAACTAAATGACCACTTTTCCTCAGTATTCGATGGTAAGCCTAAAACTAAATGACCACTTTTCCTCAGTATTCGATGATAAGCCTAAAACTAAAGACCAACTTTTCCTCAGTATTCAATGATAAACCTAAAACTAAATGACCACTTTTCCTCAGTATTCGATGATAAGCCTAAAACTAAATGACCACTTTTCCCTCAGTATTCAATTATAAGCCTAAAACTAAATGACCACTTTTCCCTCAGTATTCGATGATAAGCCTAAAACTAAATGACCACTTTTTCTCAGTATTCGATGATAGGCCAAAAACTAAATGACCACTTTTCCTCAGTATTCCATGGTAGGCCTAAAACTAAATGACCACTTTTCCTCAGTATTCGATGATAAGCCTAAAACTAAATGACCACTTTTCCTCAGTATTCGATGATAAGCCTAAAACTAAATGACCACTTTTCCTCAGTATTAGATGATAAGCCTTAAACTATATGATCACTTTTCCTAAGTGTAGGATGATAAGCCAAAAACTAATGACCAACTGTTGTTTAGTATTGGATGATAAGCCTAAAACTAAATGACCACTTTTGCTCAGTATTGGATGATAAACCTAAAACGTAATAACCACTTTTTCCTACTTTAGATGATTAGCCTTAAACTAAATTATCACTTGTTATCAGTATTTGATGATAAGCCTAAAACTAAAGACCAACTTTTGTTCAGTATTGGATGATAAGCCTTAAACTAAATGACCACTTTTCCTCAGTATTGGATGATAAACCTAAAACTAAATGACCATTTTTCCTCAGTATTGGATGATAAGCATAATGCTAAATGAACACTTATCCTCAGTACTGGATTATCATCCAGCCTAAAACTAATGACCATTTACTATAAATATTGGTTGACGTCTAAAACAAAATGACCGCTTACCCTCTGTAATGGGTGATAGGCGTACGTGTATACCCAGTTGGGAAGATCGTGGCTACCGAAGTAAGAGTCAAGGCTAAGTGGGTGAAACCTTTCTTTGCCATCAAGGTCTAAAGAATCCATTGCCTTCACTCCGACACTGCTCAAACATCTGCCAATGTCCAGGTCCTCTATGCTCCTACAAGGTAAATAAAGGAATACACTAGCTTTTGTTTCTCTTTTGTTTCACTTATTACAAATGTGTTTACGTTTGTTGCGAGAATTTGTTTGATATAAGTTCTGTTTCTCTACTACTATTAGATCTTATATTCAAATTGCGTTTACCAATAGAGTAGTGAATCTATTTACATGTATATGTTTCTTCTTTGTTAATTGTTTCCAGCGCAGAAGCACAGCATATCATAATTTTTATAATACAAACAATAGCATTGAACCAAAACAAATTACATAGTGTTGTGTATTTATGATCTTGATGTGTTTTGTGAACTGATCTGTTCTTGTGTGTCAAAATGTCTTGGAGTCCACTCAGTCCAGGTCAGCTTGTGTGTGTGTACTGTGTTTATCGTGGACTGTTTAGTCATTGTTGTTCCATATAGCCTAGATCAAGACATGTCTTCTTGTGTTTCATTACGTTACTACACATAGGCTATCGAACAATCTAAAAACTATTGGATCTAAATATTTTTGAAACTCCTCCATGTTATATGAATTAAATTGTTAATATTTTACTAGCGGTAAAAAAAAAAACCAACAACTTTTAAGAACAGTTTGCGTTCAATGAGACAGATGATGTAAAATTTATTTGTTTCTAATGTCTACAATTCACGAGGATGCTACCAGCATTACCACCAAGCCCAAGAAGGCAGGTGCCCATTAAAGCTGGGGGGACTCAGGAGGGTCTTAACATTCAAGAATATCAAAGTCACAGTCTTTACTGGGATTCGAACTTGAGACTTCTCTGTTCGTAAAACGCAAAGCCAACTCACGAAGGCTCCATTTTTCTATGGGGCAACAATTTGACGACCAGTTAGAACCACTTGCTGTATATTTAACATCATAGGGCAATGGTGTTATGCTTCCTCCTGTTATAAACTCCTGGATGACACCTTAGGGTCTGACTCACCAAAAAGTTTCGCAGGCATGACCCAGTAAACCGTCTAGTACCAGCCTCTTCAGGGATTCTCGACTTAACAAGTACCCAGCGCCACCTGACATGTACCCTGAAATAGAAGAAAGTCTCACGCTGTAACAGTTTATGCATTAACCCTTTCTCTCCGTAATTATTTTCCATGTTCCGACGGAATTATTAATTATGCTCATTTGTGGTTCACTATCTTGATTAAACGTCAATAACTTTTTGTATGTAATTAGAAAATGTTATATTAGGTAAGTAATAATAAAAGAATGCATGCTCTTTTTATATAACACAATTTAAAGTTTATAAAACCAAAAATTAATTTAATTGGGTTAATCAACGCTGGTATCGTCAGTTAGGAGAGAAAGAGTTAGGGTTAAAAAAGTTAATTCTTGTATTATATAGAATAGAAGGAAGGAACCAAACTACTTGGCAGAATTACACTATCTACACTTGCAAATTTAAAAATAATCTGGACCGACAAAGGCATAGCCCTCGACATAAAGTCAGACTGATGCCCTGGTCAAGGCCACATAGATGCATGCGAAACTTGGACGCTGACTGCAGATCTCGAGAAGAGGATCCTAGCAATGGAACTAAGATGCTACAGTAAGGTCTGAGGTGTCACCTACTAATACCGCATCACGAATGAAGAGATAAGAAACAGGATTAATACAGCGATTGCACCCCACGATGACCTGCTAATCATTGTCAAAAAAACGTAAACTCCAACTCTATGGCCTCAGGACTCGCAAAGACCTTCCTTCGGGGATCAGTATCAGAAGAAAAAGAAGATAGGGAAAGCGATAGGAAGACAACATAAAACAAAAACGGGCAGGACTGGCAGTGAATGTAATTGTATCCAAGGCAGAGGGCAGAGAGGAATGGAGAAAGACGGTTCATAGTTCTAGTATGGTGTCCCAACTGTTCAACAGACTAAGGGATATGAGGAGGTGAAGACTTTATCTCCCCCCCCCCCCCCTCATCCACTTAGTATCTTCTTTTCATTCTCTACAATCTACAGGGCTTCAGCATTGCATACCCCAGCAGTACATTCATTAAGGATATTGTACAGACAACTTAGAATATTGGTAATATATTTATTTCGAAATGCAGTACAAGGGAGATAATTTTGTTATTCCCTCTTTTGTTTTTCACGTAATTTGCCGGTTAAGGGGCCTGTATGGTGATGTTAGAGTGGCAAGCAATTTAAACACTTTGATAAATTTTTAAGTAATCACAGTGCTTTTTTTAAAAGGTATACACCCGTACGGCGTACCGGTACCTTTTCCAATGTGGGGGGAAAATATTACTTTTCTTATATTCTAACGTTTATTATAAATTTATTATAGTATTTATTTCTTAACATTGACTTTTTAAAAAAAAATTACACGCAATATGAATTAAAATATAAAATATGAAGGGCTTAATGAAGTAATAATAAAACAATTTAAGTTGAATAATTATGAAATAAAATTGTTTTACACAATTAGTATCTTTGCTGTTGTGATTTAGCTTGCATCGAGGTGCGAACTGGTAGTTAAAAAGCAAACCATTAAATAGCTAATAAAGTACAAAGAGCAAGCCTTATTGAAAGCATTGATAAGATAAGTTTTCCTTTCATGATAAATCTTGTCCCCTTTTAAGCATTTAATAAACGCGACAATTAAAGACATTTTAAGGCCACATCACAAAGCAAGAGATTACAGACAGGGTTACTGCAGCGATGGAACCCCCATGATGACCTGCTAACTATAGTTAAAAACGCAAGCTAAAAATCTATGGCAATATTACAAGGTCTTCGAGGCTTGCAAAGACCTTCCTTCAGGTAACAGTACCAGGAAAAAGAAGAAGAGACAGACAGAGAACGCGACGGGAAGATTAAATAAAAAATGGACGGGCCTGTCATTGAAAGAGGCTCTAACTAAGGCAAAATAAAAAACAGAGGAATGGAGATAGACGGGCAACAAATCTTGCATGGTGCCCCAACGGTACAACAGACTAATGGACAGGCAAAGTTTAAAACAATCCTCGACTGTTTGTACTGAAAATCTTCATATACCCAATTCATGTCATATAATTGAATAGTTTCGTTGTTTCAGCATGACTATGGAAACTTGTTAACATTAATATAGGTCTCTCACCAGATTGTGAGACAAAATAGGCTATTAAAGCATATATAAATAAATTGCTCGACTACTAAATTGCAATAGCACTATTAATTAATGGATGAAACATTTACCTTGTGGGGTGTACGGCTTGAATCTGTAACCAAAGTAGACCGCTTCTTCTGGGTCACGTGACTGAACCAGCAGACGAAGGTTCTCCACGATGACGTAAGTGTCGTCGTCTGCCTTCAGAAACCAATCAAATTCCATCCCATAGAGTTTGAAGCAATAAGAGAAAGCCAAGAGCACTTTGGTGGTCAGGTGGGCTCGACCTTTGGGGACGTCCAGACCAATCGTTGGGAAAGTTATGTTTGTCTTGGAGCTGTTTGGACAATAAATGTCGTTTTTTTTTAAAGGCATTTGATGAACGTTTGCAAACTGTGATCAAATAAACTGATTAAGGGATTAACTGATTAATCGATTAAATGATTAATCGATTAAATGATTACATGATTAACTGATTAATTAATGAACTGATAACATGACTAACTGATAAAATAATAATAATAAGGCTTGTCTTCGAGTCCGAGATTAATGAGGAATGAATTATGAATTAGCCCCAGCTGCAACCTATATATTTTGCCTCATCTGACAACTGTTAACTGATTAAATTATTAACTTTATATGGCGATGTTCCAAGATTTAGGATAAGTGTATTATTTCACGTAAATACCCAGACCCATTTGCGACCTACATAGTTTACCACCCTAAAGCAAACAAAGCCGATGTCCGCCGAGAGTGTATTTTAATTTTCTATTAACGCCTGAAGCAGTCTTCTGATGGAGTGAAACTTAAATGATTTTTGGACATAGAAATGTGTTTTAGATAGCTGTAACAGTAGCTTTGTCTACATAAATGTATCAAAATATGTAGATCATTTCGAGGTCTGCCTGATTAAGTGTATTAATTAATTAATTAACGCACTAGTACACAATGCCTTATTATTTTAACTATAATGTTAGAAACGAACGAGTATTCATTTATTGTCTTTGTAAAAATAGATTAATTTCATTCTCAGGCACTACCATGGTCGTGTTTCGTAAAATGGAAAAAAAAAGTCATTGTAGTCCCCTCAACGGTGTCTACTGCGGAATTTCCCGTAGATGTGGCAGGTCTGCAGCAGAACTGCCATTTGACAGGCGGCCAGAATCTTCTTATGGAAGTTTTAGCCCTCGAATGTGTTTGTGAGGTCAGTTGTCACTATTTCCTCGGTTGATATAACAACTTGGTTTATTGTTATTTTAGATAACTTCCACAGTCGTTTAATAATAACTAACCTTAGATTTTTGTATTTAGTTTTTTTTTTTCTTATTTAGAGGATTATTGCAGAACACCTGCAAATGACAATAAAGATTAAATCTGGTCAGTTAAAATAGGTCTAGGTCTATGGAATTTCCAAATTTTGGACCAATAAAACTATCTTATCTTATAGTAGGTATGATTATTTCTGTAGAAATGAATTGAAAAGCATGATTATATTGCATTTTTCTATAAATTAAAATTGTGCATGTCTTTAATTTATGGGAATAATGTATGTTGCATGTGTGTGTGTGTTGTATATTGTATGTGTGTGTTGTATGTTGTATGTGTGTGTGTTGTATGTATGCGCGTTGTATGTCCTATGCTGAAAAGTGCCCGTATCCGTCGAGATTTGATGTCCACAGTTGAAAGTAATAATGCATTAGGCCAAACCGAGTAGTGACTTGAAAGAAAATCTTTTTTCCATACGAAGATCGGATTGAGGGAACTCAGTTTGTGCACATCTTCTACCACGAAAGAGGATCTTAAGATGACAAACGTATACGATGTGTGGAGATTGGAGAAGCTCCGAAAACTACAATAACTCCTAATGAAAGAATCTTTTTTTTTATTCCTTAGCTTTTTGCTTATGACATCAGTTGTCTAGCTAGGGCATCCTAGAGATCCGCGTTATTATATTTTTTTTTTAAAAACTTTATGTAATGGGTACTAACTAGATCTATATATGATTACCACGACCGTCATAGAAAACAATGTCAATAAATTTTGATATGGAGATATTTTATATTGAAATGTTGGTGAAGGTTGCTCTAAATAATTCGGTTTTTCATTGTAAGTTAAAAAGAAAGAATAAAGTTCCCTTACAGACCCCGCCTTCAACAGTGCATCGTGAGTACGTAAATTTTTTTTTTCCAAATTTGTCCAAAAATAAGTTTATAATTAACTATATTATCTTTGCTCCATTCTCAATAAAAACATTATCATGCTGACCTAATTATAAGACACTTTTTTTAATGCTTTTCCATGTGGTACTCCCATTATCTGGTATACTAAAAATTTCTAATGTATTCTAAACCTGACGTTTTGCAACAGGTGCAAGTATGCGTTCATAAATGAACGAATTACAGTAGCTCTGTGTCACGATGACATGTTGCAAGTGTCTTGCTGTCTTCATCTGTTTAGCCCTTATTACAGATGCTTCAACATCTTGAGTTCATATTTCTGATTATGATAAGTGTATGTCTGTTTAGTGTAGGTGGGTGTGTTTCTTATGTTTATATTTATGTATATGCATGGCTTTTTTGTGACCGGCACCTTTTTCAATGTGAGCTAAAAATTATTTACTTTTCTTGTATTTTAACGTTTATTGTTAGTTTATTAGTTTGAGTTATTGAGTTTAGGCACATCGGCGCAATTTAGGCCATGTCGTGCCCGTAATCCTTTAAGGATCACTCTCCCTTTACATAACAAGGGCTAAATTAAATCATTAAATTAAATCATTAAAAACAAGGTCTATTCACAGTTAAAATAGTAAAGGTAGTAAAAATTTAATAATTTGGTAAAAATCTTATGTAAATATTATATGTTCACAATTTAAAAATCAGATCTTCGTAGACAAGATAGGCAATCCATCACTGAGTACCCACACCTATTTGTTTTTTTTTTTTACAAATAAGCACTGTATATATATATATATATATATATTATTAAACATAAAAGAAAAACAATGTGATGGTAGGTATTGTTTGTAGGTATAGTAGACACAATTAAATGATCTAATTCTACGTTTTAATTTTAGTATTAAACTCTCTGCATATTCTAACAGAACTAGGCAACGGAAAGTATGTATAAATGCTTCCTATACCAGACAGTAATACAAATACACCGGGTTTCTTAGACACCACAATCAGATTGATGTTTTCTTTACTTTATTATTGCTAACTTTTCTGTCCCAGAGAGTTGCTAAATTTAGGGATTTTATTATTGACACTACTCTAGACAAGTGGTTGGTTTCCGAACCTGCGGTCCTGGGTTTGAATCTCTTTGAAGACTGGGATTTTAAATTTCGAGATTTTTAGTGCGACTCTTGAGTCTCTCCAACTGTAATAATGGTTATCTGACTTTAGTTGGGGGGAAACAAATAGGCGTTTGGTCGTTGACCTTAACATCAGCGTTCCTACCGATTATAAACGCATTAGTAACGTCAAAAAATATCATAAAGCATTCTACATAATCATATTTATGTATTAGCAGAAATAAGGGCTTAAAGTCAAAGCCTTAACACCACAATTAAACAATGAACAAAGAAAAATATTTAATAGGGGATGAATTGACCGGGGGATGAAATGATCGGGGATGAATTAACCGGGGGATGAAATGATAGGGGATGAAGTGACAGGGGATGAAGTGACCGGGGATGAAATGACCGGGGGATGAAGTGACAGGGGATGAAGTGACCGAGGATGAAGTGACCGGGGATGAAATGACCGGGGGATGAAGTGACAGGGAATGAAGTGACCGGGGATGAAGTGACCGGGGATGAAATGACCGGGGGATGAAGTGACCAGGGATGAAATGACCAGGGGATGAAGTGACCGGGGATGAAATGACCGGGGATGAAATGACCGGGGATGAAATGACCGGGGGATGAAGTGACCGGGGATGAAATGACCAGGGGATGAAGTGACCGGGGATGAAATGACCGGGGGATGAAGTGACCGGGGATGAAATGACCGGGGGAGGAAGTGACCGTGGATGAAGTGACCGGGGATGAAATGACCGGGGGATGAAGTGACCGGGGGATGAAATGACAGGGGATGAAATGACAGGGGATGAAGTGACAGGGGATGAAGTGACAGGGAATGAAATGACCGGGGATGAAATGACCGGGGGATGAAGTGACCGGGGATGAAATGACCGGGGGATGAAGTGACCGGGGATGAAATGACCGGGGGATGAAGTGACCGGGGGATGAAGTGACCGGAGATGAAGTGACCGGGGATGAAATGACCGGGGGATGAAGTGACAGGGGATGAAGTGACCGAGGATGAAGTGACCGGGGATGAAATGACCGGGGGATGAAGTGACAGGGAATGAAGTGACCGGGGATGAAGTGACCGGGGATGAAATGACCGGGGGATGAAGTGACCAGGGATGAAATGACCAGGGGATGAAGTGACCGGGGATGAAATGACCGGGGATGAAATGACCGGGGGATGAAGTGACCGGGGATGAAATGACCAGGGGATGAAGTGACCGGGGATGAAATGACCGGGGGATGAAGTGACCGGGGATGAAATGACCGGGGGATGAAGTGACCGGGGATGAAATGACCAGGGGATGAAGTGACCGGGGATGAAATGACCAGGGGATGAAATGACCAGGGGATGAAGTGACCAGGGATGAAATGACCGGGGGATGAAGTGACCGGGGATGAAGTGACAGGGGATGAAGTGACCGGGGATGAAATGACCTCGGGATGAAGTGACAGGGGATGAAGTGACAGGGGATGAAGTGACAGGGGATGAAGTGACCGGGGATGAAGTGACCGGGGATGAAGTGACCGGGGATGAAATGACCAGGGGATGAAGTGACCGGGGATGAAATGACCGGGGGATGAAGTGACCGGGGATGAAATGACCGGGGGATGAAGTGACCGGGGATGAAATGACCGGGGGATGAAATGACCGGGGGATGAAGTGACCGGGGATGAAATGACCTCGAGATGAAGTGACCGGGGGATGAAGTGACCGGGGATGAAGTGACAGGGGATGAAGTGACCGGGGATGAAATGACCTCGGGATGAAGTGACAGGGGATGAAGTGACAGGGGATGAAGTGACAGGGGATGAAGTGACCGGGGATGAAGTGACCGGGGATGAAATGACCGGGGGATGAAATGACAGGGGATGAAATGACCAGGGAATGAAGTGACCAGGGATGAAATGACCAGGGGATGAAGTGACCGGGGATGAAATGACCGGGGGATGAAGTGACCGGGGATGAAATGACCGGGGATGAAATGACCGGGGGATGAAGTGACCGGGGATGAAATGACCGGGGGATGAAGTGACCGGGGATGAAATGACCGGGGGATGAAGTGACCGGGGATGAAATGACCGGGGGATGAAGTGACCGGGGATGAAATGACCAGGGGATGAAGTGACCAGAGATGAAATGACCGGTCACCACACTACCCGATTATATCAAAATATTCATTTGAAATAAACATTACCGCCCTTGGTATGTGTCTTTTCTAATTTAGGCCTTGATGAATTAAAGGATCGCAAACTCTGTATAAATGTCTATACAATGGACTGAGTTTTAACTTCTAGTATGATTTTTTTTAAATTTTTTTTTCATGAAACAGCTTTAAGACCAACGGAATAGTACCTTTATCAAAAATAATCTAAAAATATCTATGTAAAGCAGTTAGAACTAGTTTAGCTAGACTTTAAATGTATCTAATCTAAACATACATTTGTCATAGCAAGTTATTTCTGGGGTATAGATCTAGCTATGTTTAGAAGAATGAAAAAAATAACATGTGCACTTTATATGGCTAACTCTAGGATTTTCGCATAATTTTCACGCACAAGGACAAACTGTTTGTTAAACAGTTTTTACTCAAAGCTGATATCTACAACAAAGATTAAAACTTGTTTTGCTTTTGCAAAGTTTATATCAGTTCCCTCTGTCTGCCTGTCTGTCTGACCAAAAGTTTGTACACGTTATTTCTCCGAAACCCATCCCGGATCAAGCTTAAATTTGCACAATTATTATTTTTACTTGACAACATAAAAATATTAAACAAGATTACAGAGGCGGCCCCCGTCGGCTTCCTGTCGGATCCGCCTATTCGCAAGGAATATTCAAGATGTGATTTTATTTTGATTGTTAAAAGTAATAATATTTCAAAGATGTATTTGTCGTTGTAAAATAATGTTAGTTTTTTTTTTCTGTTTTACATGGTTCGGATGTTCTTTCAAAATTAAAGATAATCTACTTCCTTGTCCAAAATTCCCGCTGGACGACGGGGGGATGGCAGCGAGCAAGGTATGAACCCGGGACCGTTGAGATAATCAGCCCAGCACGCTAACCACACGACCAGGCATTGCAGTTTACTTAATAACAAAATGATTACAAACTAATAGCCTATTATTGATAAAGAGATGTATTATACATTACGGCATGACATCTATCGGATATGTACAATATGTCAGACGAGCGATTTTATATAATTTTTCAGCATTGATATGTAATTGAAAAAAAAAAGAAAAAAAGAACAGATATCTTGCTTGTAGGCCTACTTCGATGTCTCAGCACAGTTATCAACAGAGCTATTGTCATTTTATAATTTAGCCCTCTTAAGATCTATATCTACTAGATCTAAATCTAAAATCTAAATTATGAATAATTTATATGTAATTAGATTTGGGGAAAAAAAAGCCTAGATAATCTATCAATAGACTAAATGCAACATTAAATTTAAAAATAGTAGATTATAGCATTGCAATGTTGATCTAGACGTTTAGAAACCAAAATCTACACTTTAAGTCTAGAAATTGAAATTCTATATCTTGATCTAGTCTAATATGGCTCCTTCTGTCTCGAAAGGCAACGGATGCGCCCAGATGAGTCACTGGTTTTGGTTTAATCTTGAGACGGGCTCCCGTGTTGTTTTAGCCGCTTTGCAGCAGCACCAGAGTTTCCTCTCCGGGCGCATTCTTGGGCCTTTGATAAAGGGGTCATGGGTAGCCCATGCGTCATGATCCCTCTCTTGACCTTGCTGATGTGATCCAAAGGAATGCATAGCGTTACATTTGGCACCAAATCAGTTGCAGAAGCTGCCGGAGGGAATTTCATAGCTGATACTCCCAACGCTTCACTCCTGATTTTTCCTCGAGGTTGTCTCCTGAAGCATCAGTAATGCAAGGCAGCGGGGGTTTGAAGTCAGGGTGCCCCTCTTCTAGATGAATTGCCTTACTAAGCTGACGAGCTCTATTTGTCCGAAGCTCCCGGTTTTTATGGCGCCAGGTATCCGCCTTCAACCCTTCACCTGTAAGTAAGAGCAGTTTCGCCTCCATTTCAGTCAAGAACTATTTATTTTCCTTCGAAAGGGGAGTAATTCAGCCTATACCACCACTTCAATCAAGTACTATTTCTTTCTCTTGTTTGAGATAACAAACAAAATATATTATTATCAATAGTACCTTACCATATGTATTATAATGTAGTCGACTAATAAAAAACTGACTGCATACCTGAAAAACAGGAATTTATCACACCTGCGTGACCAGGTGTCGCGGACTGCAGTAGCTTTATTTTCCAGGTTATGTTGTTCTGTTAGGACCCAGCACAGAATCTTCGGTGACCGCCCTGTTAAATTATAAATGATTTCAATTCATCATTTCAAATTTATTTATAAAAGTGAATGTAACAGAAACGTATGAAGCACAGGGAAATAAAATTATTTAACATTTTACCTTCAACAATAAGGTGGGATGTAGAAAGTGGCCTCATGAAACTATTTGTAACTATTTCCTGGTGTACTGAAATAGTAAGAGACAAAGTTATTATTACTTTTTAAACAAAGTAAGATGTTTCTTGATCTATGCTTAGTAGAACTTCAGAAGAAGAACATATAATTATATGCTCAACAGAGAAGCGTACAGATCAAAGCCTCTTCTTCTTTTTATAAAATACAGACGTTACTTCAAAAAAGAAGATCATTACGTCCTACGCGTGTTCCTAGGTCAATCTAGTCATGCATGTTAACCAATGACTTAACAGATAAACATATAGATTTATGATTAAAAGATGAACATGAGATTAATACTTAACAAAAAAAAATATAGATGTATGCTTAACAGATTTACATATATACAAAGTGACCCCAACGTAGGTTAACAAATATCACGTAAAGTATTTATTTGAAAATTCAACACTAGAACAGCGGGAAATTCAACACTAGAACAGCGGAAAATTCAATGTACATGTGAACATAAACATAAACGATTTAAATCCCAGATGCTGAAAATATTCTCCTTCTACATTTCAACATTCTTCCTATCTTTGCAACCATGTAAAATGTAGTGTTTTAACGGTAAACCTACTTATGGGCCACCTTGTATTTATGCTTAACAAATGTACATTTAGATATATCTTTACAAGATGTACATAGATCGCCCCACCCTACCCCTGGACCTGACACAGACATATGTCCACTTTCTTTCTCTCTCTTACAACTGAACGTCTGCTACTTATGTGTGTGTGTCTGTGAGTGTGTCTGTGTGTGTGTCTGTGTGCGTGTCTCTGTGTGTGTCTGTGTAGTTATGTATGTGTGTTTGTGTGTCTCCCTTGTGGGTCTATGTTTGTTCTCTGCGTGTGTCTGTGTGTGTATGAGTATTTGTGTCTCTGTATGTGTCTGTCTGCGTGTGTATGTATATGTCTGTGTGTGTCTCTGTATGCGTCGGTGTGTGTGTTTATATGTGTCTCTGTGTGTTTGTGTCTCTGTCTGTGTGTCTGTGTATGTTTCCAATGTGATTATATAGATATTTATTTTCCACGCATAACAATGTGTCAACCAAGTCATGCCTACCAATTAGACACTTAACCTCTGCTAGGTCATCGGTTTTCCCTGCTGTCTTATAAAACTCATTTTATGCTATACGGACACAAGAGAAGAATGAGTGTGTATACGAATTTGTCCTAGCATATGGAATAAGAAATTTGTTTGTTTTTTCAGTTAGTTTGTAGCTGGCGAAGGCCTTGCTTCTTCAGCATTCTTTGATTTTCTTTATTTAATATTATTAGTTGTTTCAAATGGTGTTGTAACTTTTTGGAATTTTATTTAGTACTGCTGGTTTATTCCTCTTCAAAAATCTTGTATTTATTTGAAAATGTCCTTGGGTCTATACATTTCCATTTCGTAATAAAAATGAAGTATATTCAGACACCAAACTAAAGTTATATTATGCCAAAATGCCCTAGTGCTATTAGAAAACGGAATGGGTAGCCTGAATCAGCCAGGAAAACTAACGACTTTGCAAAGGTTTAAGTCATTGATGAACATGCATGACTAGATTAACACATGAATGGCGTAGGACGTAATTATCTTCTTTTCTGAAGCAATAGATAAGATAAGATAAGATAAGATCTATTGCTTAAAGTGTCAGCTACAAGTGTTCAGTGCTGACCTGCTTTAACGTAAATATACGACGTCAGCCAGAGACCGATGCAGGTGACGACAGCAATGGTGGCCAGACAGGAAGCGGCCATCGTGTGACAATGCCATGTCCTCATCTTGGTTCATATCTAGACATAAAGATTAATTGGATTCGATGTCAATTCTCGGCATGCAGCTACATATATTAATGATTGTGGTGAAAAAAGCGTACTGCTAATTCGAAAAGAGGAATTCCGTCGACTCTTTACTTTATAGGCCTACTGGAATCCCCGGCATACAATGAGATGTTGGATCATCCAATTAAACTGGATTGATATACAAGGTCGTGTTCATCCGAGATCAATCGTCATAGAAGGCCTGGACACTGACCTGAAACGTCACATCCTGTAGCGTGTTGTAAGACGTGGCAACGAGCTATTGGTCTCCACAGCCCACATAACTTAATTATAACTTATAACAGAGTTCCCGCGGCCTCCTTATTTTCCAGGAACTAATAGAAATGCAAATTATTAAAATCTCCTAAAACAAACGCATAAAAATCTCCTGAAAGAATAGGGAAAAAAATGTCTTATTGTGGTGTGACCCATTTACTTACGGTCAATAATTCAAGAAGACAGATTGAACAATTTGTCTATTCTTGCTATTGAAACAGATTTGTTTTTATTATTTACTGTATCACTTCGCTATACACAAAGCTGGTAAAGTAATTTTAATTTGATTTTCATTTTGTACTTATTGAAGTAATAAAATGCAAGGACGAACGAATCATTCTGTCTGGAAGAGGTCCAAGTCAATGTCTATGTAAAACATTGCTATTTCTGATATATCTAGCACTCCGGGCGCATGGACTAGAATGCATGGCCGATGGCCGAGCCCCGAGCACACCGGGAAACCCCGCCATTTTCCTATGTTTTACCAAGCTAGCCGTGCAGGACTCGCCAATAGTGTAACGGTCCCTTAGGGAACGGCGCATGGATTATCGACAGGGACGTGGAAGCTTTCTTTCAACTCCACAACGTGCAATGAAAAAGCTCTCGCATTCCCTGGGACACTCTCCCACAGGAATTATGTTTTGCTATTCATTTAGCCTAATCACTTCCTCTAGCGATCGTTTCCACCCGGGTGCCACGTTGAGGAAAAAGAGCGTACTCGGGATGTTTGTAACCTGAATGTTCAATAGGAGGCATCTAAGACTCCACGAACTCCTTCATGAAAGGTACCTTCGCCCCATAATGGGCACATGCCTTCCATGCTACCTAACAAATAACCATATTCTGCTAGCGGCTGGTATATATTGTAGAACCACTACTTACCATTCTTCAGCTGTGCTGGGCTGGACACACATCGAGTATGGGGAATGACCACAAGCAAAGATGAAGTGTGTGTGTGGGGGGGGGCGAGTTTGCAAAAAGATGTCTTGACAGATGTACTCCAAGAAGCGCTATCAACATCAACTCAGATACCGCTTTCACTGACGCAGAGATTAGTCAGCAGATGGTCTCCGAAAGAAACATTTGAAGGGCTCTTACCAAGGTTGAGATTCACTCATTTGATACCAAAAAGAAAAAAAGCGGTTGCAGATGATCAAAATAAAACTGAAATAGACCCCAGGCAAAGAACGGCTTTGGCTGCATCAGATGAGGCAAAAAAATGCAGACCTCGACTGGGTTTGCGTGGTTACCTAAAATAATGCATACATTCTTAATCTTCCGATCAACGCCTTTTTAATGACCATAAAATCAAATAGGTTACGGACGTTTTTGAAATTGTCCACAAACTAAGCAGCGTTAAAAATATGAGCAATGAAGATTTGCCGAAACATGTTTGAAATGTACAATCAAAGCTTGCTTGTCTTACTGAAAGGCAATCAGATAGTAATGAAAAGAAACTTTTTGAAGAATTAAGGGCAGTACACATTTGTTTGAAACCTGAACTGGGCCCCATTGAAGTACTGGAATATAACTTTACAGATAATGTATTCTCAAATTAGTCAAATGTAGTAATTGCACAGCAAATTTATCCAAGTACACCAGTGTCAGTGACTAACAGCGAACAATCATTTTCAAAATTAAACTGTTGAAAGTGTTAAAAGGTTCTTGTTTTACTAATAATTATTTTATAGTTTATTTATTTTTTTAGAACTTATAGTAAGAATGAAGGGGGTGTTTTTAAAGACATTTATACTGTGAAAACGTATAACTAGACTAATTAAATGATTAGCATTAAGTGTTCAATTGTTAACACACTGCATCTCTATTCAAAAAATAAGAGACTCTGAAATATAAATTGATGATTCTATATCCAGAAAAAAATGTAAATGACATCTTTTTATTTTCGAACGCAGGCGGTCAAAACCCTCGCGCCGGCCCTGCTCACATATATTATTATTATTACATTTAATCCCATTATAATATCTACTTGCCTGCAAAGTTTAAGCCTGTGCAGATTTAGGCGGTGTCCGCTTAAGTCTTCATGAATGGTTGTAATTAGCTGTCCACGAGACATACGTTTTATTAGGGTGTAACCAACACTAGAACTGTTGCATAGAAATAGGGAGCTGGTTGTTTTTTTACCTGAGGCACGAGGTATAAATGATTAGCGTCTTAATGAGCATAGTTTTGTAATGCTGGTGACGTCGACATGTGACAGGCAAGTTATGCCAAGTACTGGAGAAAACAGTATCACAAAGAAAGAGAGAGAGAGAGAGAGAGAGATTAGAGAGAGAAATAATACAGAGATAACGAGAGAAGGAAAGAGAGAAAAAGATATAAAGAGACACAGAAAATACAAATGGATGGAAAGAAAGACAGAAAGAAAAGAGACATGAATAAAGAAATAGAGAAATGGCAAGAGAGAGAGAGAGAGAGAAAAACAGCGAAAGACAGGAAGAAGGCAGAAATAATGAACCAGAGAAATAAGAGAGATTGAGAAAAGACAGAGAGTCAAAGAGAGGCAGAAAAAGAAAGAAAGAAAAGTGAGTCAGAAAGAGAAATAGGCGGAAAGAGAAACGAGAAAAGGAAAGACCGAGAGAGACAGAAAAGATAAAGGAACGGGAAAAGAGATATACCGAAAGACATGGAGTAGACAAGACAGACATAGAGACATAGACAGAGCAAATATAGAGACAGAAAGATGAAGAGAACAACAAAGAGATGAAGAGACAAAGGAGACGAGGTAGAGATTGTTAGACATAAAAAGAGAACTGTGCCACTTTGCGTGACTGGAAGAAATATGTATGTACTGAAATTTCATTTTTTTTATAACATCATTCAGAATGTTACATATTCAAATTTCAAGGGGAATAATCATTATTGTCCAATGTTTACCAATAAAACATGTATTAGTTCCCCTATTAAAGGGAAGAAACTCGCCTAAGAATCATATAAATAATAGTTTTAGTCGATAAACTAAACAATGCCAAGACTGCTAAATTAAACTTTTCTTTTGAGTAAGCAAAGACGAACTGACCGATACCTTTAACTCTTTCTCTCCTGACTGACGATACCAGCGTTGATTTCACCAAAATGTGGTAAATAATTACGGAGAGAAAGAGTTAACAGCATCTCAATGTCGTATTAACTCCCCTTTGTTACGGCTAGTTAGCCGCCCATTTCTCATAGTTTTTAAAAACAAGTTTTCAGTCCTAGAGTAAAAGCTACTTCTTTTACAGTGTACATTAATTTGTGCTACAGACAAGGGAGCTTATAGAACTTCATTCTTCTGTGGTTGAGTATACAAAAGGATGTCACCGATAGAGGGCACTTCGAGCCCACACTGTCCCTTAGTGAAGTGGTAACCGAATGAGATTAGCGGGACGTAGACAAGATGATACACGTCTACCAAAGACGGCAAAAGTATAGAGGCCCTAAATGAAGCAATAAAATATATGTCTATCGACATTTAACATGGCGTCGCAGTTGGAAATAATATTAATAATATATCCTGTTGTTATATCAAATGAGGAGATATGACAACTAAACTCACAGATACCTTCGAGGCCCTTAACATTCCTAGGGACATTCTCGTTGCCTGTCAGGGGGCGGTACTGCTGCAGACCTGTCACATCACCAGAAAATTCTTCAGTGGACACTGATAAAGCGACGACATTGAATTGTGTTTCTCTTTAACGAAACTCGACCCTGGCAGCGCCAGAGAATGACTACTTGTTCGTTTCTAACATAATACATGTAATAATAATAATCTTTATCATCCATAAGGAAATCGGTCTTTTAGTTTGTGCATTACACCAAACAAAACATAATAACCAAAAGAAAACAAAATATACATTTACACAGGAGTCACACAAAATTAACATGTGCAATGTTTACATCAGATAGTTGAATTGCATTTATGATTTGATTGCCAGGAGAAACAAATGATATTTTTTTTGTGTGTCTGTCTTTTCTGTCAGTGTCTTGCATCTCCTTTGTCAAGGTCAAATCACATAACCTTTAACCCATTTTGTTGAGGAAGCTCACAGCCCTTAACACGTAATGACGCGGTAGAATCTTAAGTTTAAGTAAGATTTAAAATAGTCTGACATTGCATGCACACACACACACACACACACACCCACACACAAACTATTAAAAAGAAGAGAAATGACTATTCTGTAACTATATCATCTTTATTTGTAGCACATCAAACCTGTCAAATAGAACAGTAATATAAGTCTACAATGTATAAGGTATACAAGTAAAAAGAGGAGTTTCAAAAGAATCGATGTATTAAGTCAATCCTTTCTGTTTGGTCATTTTTTTTAATGGAAATTATTAAACAAAGATGATCTGGACCGTGTGATTTGAAATCGATGAGTAAGTTAAGTATAATCTTTAAAAACAAATGCTGCAGAGTAGTCCGTATGGTCCTTTGACCACTGTGGCACAAAATATAAAAGAAATTAAACTGTTAAGTTATCGTTCTTATAAAAACAACTTTTCATAATTTACATATTCTCTTTAACGTGATATAGCTGATTTCATTTTTTTAAAAACTAGATATTTAAAGTCTTTTAAAACTTTTGGATGATTGAATGTGGTTGTTAGCTTTAAGTCTGTAAGTCGCTCCCCTTGTCGAAGTTAGACCTTCAATGTAGAATAGCTGTGTAGCCTTCTCTTAGAAGCCCTCTCCCCCTACAAAGCCATGAAGGCAATAAGATCAGATATCACTTGGAATGTTCTAGCTGTGGGCAGTTTGTGGAACTTTTGAAACATGATTTATTAGTCTCTTGCGTGCTCTGTTGAGTACTATACTATATGAAATACATGTTGTTGTATGTCAGTGCGCTGAAGTTACTTTCTGTAGTTACTTTGGCTAATTTAGTACACGTAGTCTATTTACTTTACTTGAGTAGTCCTTCATTCATTTACTTGCAGTCTTGCTAAAGCTCAGATCTTCATTTTATTTCTACTAAACCTAATGCTTTTGTTCCACTTAATCGTTAAAAGACTTAAAATAAAAACGCCTGTGAAAAGAAGTAATAATTCGACGTTTTCGTAAGGTCTGGTCGACTTTGTTGGACCACGAGATTAAGGACCGTGGCAGCAAGGTCGTGTGGTACGGCTCAAGAGAGTCGTCACAAGGGTCCAGGGCTAGAAACATACCTACCTTCATCCCTTAAGTCCTACATAAATTTTGCTCAATGACTCTAGCGATATAAAGCTAGAAAAAATCCCAGAAAGCTCGAGACATTGTTTCGTGGTAAATCGAGGACATCATGAGTATTGCTTGATCTTCGATAGTGGTACGCTGGCCACAGTTTGAAAATACTGTTCTAGAACAGACAAATCTTTATTTCTGAAGATTAAGTAAAATCCCTTGAAGATCTGCAGCACTTGAATATCGTAGCCTTACCTAATGGCAGCATCAGGACTTCTTGGTAGTATTAATTTCAGGTGTTACACTTTCGTCTATCCATGTACAGATCAAGTTTGTCAAAGTAATTAAGTTATAAAAACATGCTTTGACCTTCTGGTAACACAAGTCAAAATGTCTTTTGGGTTCACTTATAGTAAAGTATCCAGAAAAAGAACTGCTTTAGAGCTATTCTGACCTGTTGTTTAAGTGGTTGCCTGTGGATAGGCTTTACAATCAAGCAACGTGGAAGATTTCTTGATCAGTTTTTGTTTCCTGCCTTAGGTCATTGCAGCCTGAGGAGGAGATTTAAAATATTGAATTAATTATTATTTCTTCTAGTATTGCATCACAAGTCTAGAAAGTTAGTTCTCAAATTGCATCACAAGTCCAGGAAGTCAGTTCTCAAATTGCCTGACAAGTCTAGGAAGTCAGTTCTAAAATTGCATGACAAGTCCAGGAAGTCAGTTCTCTAATTGCATGAAAAGTCCAGAAAGTCAATTCTCAAATTGCATGACAAGTCCAGGAGGTCAGTTCTCAAACTGTAAGACAAAATCCTAACGTTGTCAACAACATCTTACAGTAATGTGGGATGTGTGGTCAAGAGGCTAAGTACGTTTGGGCTTTTTTTTGTTTGGCTATCAAGAGGGCTCGAGGTTCGACACCCGACTCGAGCAAAAATTGTGTTTACTGAGCACCTAAGGCAACACGGGAAACATTCTCCCAGATACCCCGTCACCATACTAGTTCACTTATAAGATTGGACCATAGGTTTCTGAGCTTGCTATAAGAATGAAAGTTGCGCTAGATAAAAGCTGTTATAAAAAAACATTGCCCAAATAGTCGTATTGGCATTGTATGTGTAGTCTATATAGTGGATTTTTTCTAAAAGTTTCATTCTCTCTCTCTTTGTCTCCCATTCTCTCTGTCACTCTCTATCTCTCTCTCTGCTAATTTGAAACTTCTTTAGTCTTTTTATTTCTCAGTCTCTCTCTTTCTCTTTCTCTCTCTCTCTCTTTCTCTTTCTCTCTATCTATCTATCTATCTATCTATCTATCTATCTATCTATCTATCTATCTATCTATCTATCTATCTATCTATCTATCTATCTATCTATCTATCTATCTATCTCGTTTTCTCTCTCTTGTTCAATCTATATGTCTTTCATTCTCTCTGTTTTTCTCTTCCTCTCTCTTTATATCTCCTCTCTTTTTCTTTCTTTCTCTGTCTTTCTCTCTCTCTCTTTCTTTCTCTCTCTCTCTTTCTCTCTCTCTCTTTCTCTTTCTCTCTATCTATCTATCTATCTATCTATCTATCTATCTATCTATCTATCTATCTATCTATCTATCTATCTATCTATCTATCTATCGATCGATCGATCTATCGATCTATCTATCTATCTATCTCGTTTTCTCTCTCTTGTTCAATCTATATGTCTTTCATTCTCTCTGTTTTTCTCTTCCTCTCTCTTTATATCTCCTCTCTCTCTCTTTCTTTCTCTCTCTTTCTTTCTCTCTCTTTCTTTCTCTTTCTTTCTCTTTCTTTCTCTTTCTTTCTCTTTCTTTCTCTCTCTTTCTCTCTCTCTCTTTCTTTCTCTTTCTTTCTCTTTCTTTCTCTTTCTTTCTCTCTCTTTCTTTCTCTCTCTTTCTTTCTCTTTCTTTCTCTTTCTCTCTCTTTCTTTTTTCTCTCTCTTTCTTTCTCTCTCTTTCTTTCTCTCTCTTTCTTTCTCTTTCTTTCTCTTTCTTTCTCTTTGTTTCTCTTTCTTTCTCTCTCTTTCTTCTCTCTCTCTTTCTTTCTCTCTCTTTCTTTCTCTCTCTTTCTTTCTCTCTCTTTCTTTCTCTTTCTTTCTCTTTCTTTCTCTTTCTTTCTCTTTCTTTCTCTCTCTTTCTTTCTCTTTCTCTCTCTTTCTTTCTCTTTCTTTCTCTTTCTTTCTCTTTCTTTCTCTCATTATTCAAGTATCCGACAAAAAAATTCAAACCAAACAAAACCAGCTCCCATCCTCCCACTCACAGACAAAACGTTGCCAGGTTCCTGTACGCTTGACTTCTTCCTTTTGAACCACGTGAAACGTCGCCAAAGACCTCTGGACTTCTTGATCTTCCTAGGTCGCAGCTTGCCCTTTTTCTTTCGCCTCCAAAACCAGCGGAATTTAGACTTTCTTTTCTTGCGCCGTGTGCTTACCGTAGAGACGCTGGCATCGTCTGTTTCTTTCGTCCCTTCCTTAGCGCTAGCCGAGACGACGCTTTCAGATACAGCGTCGACGCCGTCTCCGGAGTCGATCGATTTAGACCGAAACATTTTTATCACGGTGTTGTGAATGTTCCTTAGGCCGAGGAGCATCTGGATAAAGAAGGATCCAATCCATGAGGATCTCCTTCCTTTTTCACTCTCTTTCTCTTCCTCGTCGCTGTCCTCTGGGGTTAAAAAATATTTCTTCCGTATTGAGATAGTTATCCCGTCATAGCTGGAATTTCTTCTGTCGATGTTTCCTGCGTCTGTTGTATTGCTCGGGCTCATGTCTTCGGTGTCGTCAAGTGAATCGGATGAATCCTTGTCGTTAGTTGATTTTAGAGTCTTTTTATCTTTTTTGCGATGTGTAATCTTGGAATGTTTCTTCTTGACATCCTTCTCTTGATCTACCTCCTTCTTTATCTTTGAATTTTTATCACTTTTTTTTCTCTTTTTGTCAGTTTTCGCCTCTTTCTTGATTGTTGAACTTTTATCATTTTTTATCGTCTCGTTTGTTCTTGTCTCATGCTTTCCCTCGGGTTTTTTCCCTTTTTCTGTCTCTTTGTATGTTTTCATTGTCTTGTCTTCGCCAGTTTTTTTATTTTTCTTCTGTTCTTGTGTCATTTTCTGGACAAGCGCCTTGAATCTTCCCTTCAGAGCTTTCTCCTGCTTTACACTCACTGGGGACACGCTAGACTCCTGACTGTCAGCTAAGCTGCTGCTGAAATCCGACTGGCTACTCGCAGACACCATACTTTTCTTTTTCTTCGGCATCTTTTTAGAGTGGTGGATGACCTTCAAAGACGAACTCTGTGGGAAAAGCTTTCTGTCCTATACGCGGAACGGCGCGGGAGGACTTAAGTCTAAGTCTGTTCTAGTAAGATGCCTGCTAAAGTCCAGGTCTTTATTGACATCGATTCACTTGATCTGGTCAGCTCTTGCGAGACCACTCTAAATCCGTGTAAGGTCTTGTTCAGAACCGGTTTTAACAAAGTGAAACATTGGCATCGCTCCATCAATTTTTTGAGACTCCTTTAATATTATTTTCACAACACTTTGGATGTTGACCAGATCAAAATCACTTTAGAAAAGAAATGGTCCAATTGGACATTTGTAAGCTCATTGCGGTTGTTAGAGAGTGACTAGATGTCATCTAGATATATTTAAATTTTCTACATCAGCAGAATTTTCTGTTACAACAGGTAGAAGAATCATAGGTCTAGTTACTGAATGTTAAAAAGAGGATCAAATATTTAGACCTTCGTCTTCATCGATATACTGTAGTGTTAGTTTAAAATGCACATTAAACATGCAAAATGTTTTCTAGATCTAGATCTATAATCTAGTCGAGTTATTAAGTTTTTAATCCAGAACTTGAGATCTAGATATCTAAGGTATTCCAGAGTATTCGCTTTTTAGTTTGTTTGTTGTTGATACTTTTCATTGCGTTCCTGCATTCTTAAAAAAAAATCTAATTTAGGACAAGTAGTAGTGCTAGTTTCGATAAAGGTTAACATTAAATTTCAAAGTGTGTAACTAATTCTTTTATAACCTCGATTGCACTATAGATCTAGATGTTAATGTGTATTATCAAGTCTTGAAACAAATGCTTGCAATAGTTTTTTTCTACTTTGTTTATTTTAATGGTCTTGTTGGACTCGTCCGCTCTGTACCTTAAATGAACCCACAATTTATATGGTGCGCAATTGTAAACAAATAAATATAAATCTATATGTATATACTAGCTGATTCCCGTGGTTCACCGCAGTTGAAATAGTGGGCATTGTATTATTATTATTAAATGTTTATGTTACCGGAAGCCTTTTAGATCCTTCAATAAAACAACCCGATTACAACTTTTATACTTTTAAAATGTCTGGGTTTTTTTTAGGTTCCATCTTTCAGTCGAATAGCCAGCAACCCGCTATATGGACTTTACACGTCATGTTTTCAGTTACGTCAATTTATCTAAGACTTCATTTTACCTTTGACCTCTTTCCAATACGTCATCGCATCTAAGACGTCATTTTAGCTGTAAAGTTAATTGTTCTGAGACGCTATTCCATATGTCTCGTTAATTCATCTGAGACGTCATGTCACCTATGAATTCTATCTGAGACGTCATTTCACCTGTGAATTCTTTCTACCTGAGACGGACGTCCTTTCACCTGTCTACATTCTAAATAAAGATTACAATTTTCATGTAATTAATCTTTAGAGTTAATCATTTCGTTACACAATCGGAGAGGCTAGGTAGGTGTCAATAATGACTTATAAACCTCAATATGTGTGAAGACCTTTTGTCGGGGGGGGGGGGGGGAGGGCTTTTATATTGTAATTCAGAAGTCTCATTTTAAACTATTCCCAAGCCATTTGATAAGACCATGTAATGAGTGTACTAAACAGCATAAATAATGATAAGTATTGTCGATGTCGGTTAATCGGGTGTCCTGTGTTCTAATATCAGGCTATTCATATTACAGGAATGTATCATTAACTGCAAGACTGATTAATTCGTTCTATTTATTATTCGATTTGAGTATCAGTCTGGTGCGATTATCAGGATGTCCGATAACATGTGTTTGAGGTTTTAGTTGTGAAAATGATGCAGCATCTTCTGTAATAATCTGAGGCAGTTTAAAAATGAACTAAGGTCAATCACTTGTTGGTCAATATTCCATTAAATTGAAATCTATTATGTGTATCATAATCTATCAAGAATTGAATAAAACAATTTATTTTATTGTTTTTTTCAGAAATATCCTCGGTCTATGTTTATGAAAAGGGAAATAACCGTAGTGTATTGCATGCTTAGGAATTAGGAATAAGAAAATGATATCCCTTGGTTACTTCATCAAGGTTTTGATAAATTTAAAATGATGAAGCATCTACTGGGGCGCGGGAAAACACGCAGTATTCAATTTACTTTTCAAGAGGCAAAAACATTGTGTGAAGTAAAGTAGTCTAGAGCTTGGCTTGGCTTGGCTACCTACGAAGGAAGCTCGAGGTTCGTCATCAGACTCAAGCAGCGTTGTGTTTACTGAGCGCCTAAATGCAGCACGGAAAACCTTCTCCCAGATACCTTCTCCCCTCCACTGTTTTTTTTTTTACAAATGAGATTGAACCACAGCGCTCTGAGCCTGCTATAAGCATTAAAGTAGCGCTATATAAAAGCTGTTATTATTATTATTAATTAGCCAAGTAATTTGTTAAGCAAACTACCTCTCCTTCTCACCTTGCGATATATGGGGCAAATAATGTAAAGGTCTTCTGTGTCTGTGCCCCAACAATTAATGAGGGTTCAAGAGGATGTCATGTGGCCAGCACAACGACCAACTGCCTTTGCATTTCCCCAACCGATTTCATGTTTCCATTAAAGTTGGGTGGATTCAGAGGTGCTCAAACGATTGGGACCTCCTCTGTACGGAAGCTAACCGCTATATCAGTTTATATCATTTCATCTCAAGTTGATTTTGTCTGTTTTGTAGACAAAAAAAGTTATTCTAGTTTTTTCAAGTTTTATAAGTTAAAATATAAAACGCCTTCAGCGGTTTAGTTGTCTACCAGCAGTTTGGTGCTACAAGTCAACCACCATCTCCAACACCCCGCTGTCCCGCGGGAGGTATGAGCTAGGATGAAATTATCTACAAATCTGAAGGAAAATCCGGAACTTGTCAAACAAACAATCAAAGCCTCTATTTAAATGTGAATGACAGGTGATTAACTTTGACTCTTTCTCTCTTAATCGACAATACCATCATTGATTTCGACATTATTTAAATAATTTAATGTCTAATTTTATAAACTTTGTGTTATATACAAAGAGCATGCATTTCCCTTTAATTCTATACCAAATACAACATTTTCTGATAACAAACAACAAAGCTATTGAAGCCCAATCATAACAGGGGGAGTGAAATAGTAATGAGCAAAATGAAGAATTCTTTCGATACGTTGAAAAATAATTACGGAGAGAAAGAGTTAAAAAAATGACTAGGGCATCAAAAGGAGGGCATTAGCAATAACAATCAAACTACATTTTAATACAATAAAAAATGCTGCTAGTAAGATCATGAACATGAAACGCACAATGGAAGAAAAAAAAAATCTTTTTTAAAAAGTATAATTATCTTGAACATAAAATATATCCACTAGAACCACTAGGTCAAGAGTATACCATTTACCAAGGCATGGACGATACATACAAGACACCGATCACAAAATAGACAATTCTTTGGTCGAAACTGTCTTTAGGTGACGCTTGAGGAAACGATTAGGCCAATAGTCTAATAATAAAGCAAAGCAGAGTCCCCGTTGGGGTGACTAAGGACCGAGTTCATTGCACTGGCAGGAATGAAAGAGCCCCCCCAAAAAAACAAGTTACTATCAACACAAATTTTGCAGTTGGCTGTTTATACCATATTTTCGCTTGCCTGGCGTGGTACACAGAATGAATATTGGGTAGGTGTCTGGTGTGCTCGACCTTCGGCCTCGCCTCTATCCCGAGCCATTGATAACAGGGATGAAACAAAGTTAGATCTGCTTGGATATCTCTCACTCTGAAAAATGGTTGAGTCCAGCCGATGGTGGAAAACGTCCTTGCACCAAGAGTCTTCGATTCATCTCCTACGACAATGACATAGCTAAGATAGCACCAGGTCCGCCGCTACCTATTGTGCAATGTGTGCATCGCACGCAGTCGGCCGACCTTAGGGGGCGGCCAAATCATCATTCCAAGGTTAGTTTAAAAATGCATATTTCTCCAAAACACAAATCGCGATGATTATCATGAAAGTGTACAGAACGTTGAAAAAGTCCCACACTGTCAATGGCTTTTGTATTTGGCGCTTTTTTTTTTTGTTTGTTTTTTTGGATTAGAGTTTCACTTACGATAACAAACAAGCTAAACATATCCACGTCCAGACCATGTCACCGTAACCATGTAGTTATCGAAATAGTGTATATCGATCAGGATCAATTACACTATTCATTATAATATAGCTGGAGGGCCTTGGAGGGGTGCCTAGTATGTCTATGCCGAAGCTCATCAATTATAATCGTCACAAATACATGAGCATAAGTGAGTAATCAAAACGAGATAAGTTTTTAAAGTTTTTCACAAAGAACCAAAATGTCAAATTTCTGTAGGCACGTAAACACGAAATTGTTCCTCGTGCATGATTCCTAGTTCTACTTGAGGGGTACAACAACGGGGCGAATATGAGAGGGGAATACAGAATGGTCTACAAAAGATGGATTGAAATCAAATGGCAATTTTTAAACAGTATCCAGCTCAGTCTTAATGGATTTTTTTTCTAGAAAAAAAAATAAGAGGGGGGGGCATTTTTTAATTTCTCAAGCCGGCGGCCACAGCCATCGCAGCGGCCCTGGATAGGACTCATGGCCAATTTACACATTTCTAACGCTCTTGGCCAGTAACAGAGCGGCATGCCGATTCCTGCTTCGCCTATTTCGAAATGGGGCATTAGCATAGAGAAGAATTAAAGTCATTAAAAGGACAGTCATTGATAAAAAAAAACTGCTAGTATATAGGTCAGTGTTATCACACTCCTATCACGTGTCCATAAACTGGGCCAGCGAACATACGGACATTTATATTTTGAGATCTCAGTACATATAGACATAAAGGTAACCTGCTCGACTGGTTCCTTTCCTCTGTCCCACTGGCTGTTATACTCTTCAGGTGATGTAACACAGAACTTTTATAATGTGCACACAGACTTTTGTAACACCGTACACCAGAGCAATGACGTCCAAGGCCAATATAGTGCACATGGTGTTCAGACGTATTTAATTATATAGATCTATACATGGGCGTAGACAGGATTTTGTTTGGGGATGGGTATTTTTCTCCCCCCCCCCCCCCGGGCCATATGTGTGAGTGTGTGTGTGTGTGTGCATAATTGATTTTTTTTACATTCTGACCCTTCATTCTTTCCGTAGACGTTCATTGTAACCTTGAATAGGTTATTCCTGGAGTGAGTGGAATAAACTGTAAACACACCGTCAGCATGGAAGTCATCTGCCGAAATTGAAAAAAAGACTAAATGTGGCTAAACAAAGATAGCTAAGGCGGATTGTCAGGAGCCAGTTATAGAGGTCGGATCTCAGTTAAGGAAATCCTATGCCGAACTGGGAGTCGACCACTTAGTGAGGTTGTGACAGAGTGTCGCATGAGGTTCGCGGGACAAATGAATTACGCATACCAAGAGTTGCGATGGACATGGAGGCCCTTACGAGGAAAGCGGAAACAGGGAAATCATAGTATAACTTGGCGTCACACTTTCATGGAGGACCTCAGAGCAGTAAACACACGGTGGGAAGAGGCTTCAGACATTGCCAGTGACAGATGTTTGTGGAGACAACTTGCTGCCCAATGCGCCGAACTCGCGGGAGTATCTGGGGGGGGGGGGGGATTTCATTTCCAGGGGGGTATTCAACCCCAAGAACCCCTTACATACACTAATGTGTTTATGGGAATTTTAAATAGTAGGATGCTATATTTGCGTATGTGTGCGTATGCTTGTCTTTATTCGTGGGCTGATATTCCAACGTTACGTGTTGAGTGTGAACACGATCTCCTCTCATGAAATGTAAAGGGTTCTAAAATGTTGACTTCCTAGTACCAATTAGATCTATATTAAGAGGAAATGAATTACAAAAACTGAAACACTTATCAAAATAAATAACACTTATAATAAACATGTTTCATAATAACCAGCAAAAATGGTTTCTTAATTAAGTTCCTACTTTATGAAGCTGCTGTTTCTCAGGTTATTTCTTTCTTGTAATGCTTCATTATTGCCAGAAGTCTTTCCAATGATGCTTTGCGCCATCAAGCTTTACTAGTAACAGACCAGATGATGATATTTCATGGACATTTGGACTGTGATATCAAGTTTACATAAGACTTGTCCACGGACGTCTGGACCAAATCTTGCTTCCGGAAAATGATGGGCTTTAAGGCGAGAGAGTGAGGTCGACCTGTTGCGCGAATCCTCCTCACTTAAATCCAAAGTCCAGTGCAAAGTCACTTGTCATCCCTCCACAAAAACAAATTGCAAAGCCCTCAGCCCCCTGATTTCATCATCAAAACACGATAGACGAATTTTACATAAGACAGTGTGCAAAATTTTCAAGCATAAATTATTAATTTATTTAGCACTTTACTAAATACAAAAAAAAACAACATTTGAGTCGATTGCGGAGATTTCCACTGAAGCCTGTAAATTTAATATTAAGATAATGTAGTTGTAAGTGGTTATACGGTCAAAGTAGAATTTCCAGGGGTGGCCTATTAGGTATTAATTTTTTTTTACTTATGTATAAATCAATTAATTAATAGCACGCACATACACCACACACAATCAAACCCACAAAGACAAATACTAACAGACACACACGCACACAAATACACACGCACACAAACACACACACACACACACGCGCAATGTTGTCTAAATGTTTATAAGTAGAGATAACCTGTACTGAAATCAACGTTTGAGATCCTTTTCAATACCCGACCATTCCTACCGGTAAGTAAGCATTTGTGACCTGTATTTGTCCTGGATGTACGAGGTTCACATCAAAATGTTTACCAAGACCTCATCAAAACTCGAACTTCGGGCTCATCACCAGACTTTTAAGAACCACGAAAAAAATTTTTTTTTGAAAAAAAAATCGTGTTTTAATAGTCCTTGACCAGGACTTAGTCATAACAGAATTGGAAAGACCAACCCAAGTGCAAAATACTGTTAAGTATATGTTATCCGCATTGATATTGTCATTCAAAGGAATTTCCATTAAGTTACATTATCTTTTTGTTAAAATTTACATTTTAGAATACGCCTTGATTTTTATAAAAATTGATTTAATCAATTCTGATACAGTCTCGAAATGTTATGTTGATTAGTTTTGTGTTACGTCACGTTCATTGTGTGTTACGTCACTTTCATTGTGTGTTACGTCACTTTCATTGTGTGCTACGTCACTTTCATTGTGTGGTACGTCAATTTTATTTTTTTATAATGTCAGATACAATATCTAATGTCTACCGTGTTTAATGCTTGCACTACTGCTACACAATTCCTCTTTTCAGGCTGCAAACTCTTCATCGGGTCAGAAATATGGGTGAAACCTGGGTGGACACGGTTCT
Source organism: Biomphalaria pfeifferi (assembly GCA_030265305.1). Lineage (NCBI taxonomy): Eukaryota > Metazoa > Mollusca > Gastropoda > Planorbidae > Biomphalaria > Biomphalaria pfeifferi. The sequence continues at coordinate 143,246 of JASAOG010000359.1, forward strand.
CGATTTTCCTAAAAATTTGACAGTTGATGAATTTTTTAGGAAGATAATCGCTACAGTTGGAACAACTCTTGTTTGACCTTTTAATTTTTTGAAATATGAAACTTTTCTGGGGTAGGGGAGATGGGGGAGGGGGGGGGGGGGTAAAAATGTTTCATTTTTTAAATCTATTATCATTAGTTGCGATCTTCTTTGGCCAGCTTAAAGGAGGACGACGCAACAAAAGCGCTATTAAGATAAACTCAGGCGTCATTTCGCCCTGACTCTCATAGAGAAAGAGAAGCTATCAGCAGATGGCCTCTGAAAGAGGCTGTTGGTGAGCTCACACATAGGCTGAGGGAAATAAACATCTGAGACCCAAAGAGAAGACCTTTCTTGAAGACATGCGCAGAAGACGGAAAAGAAAACTTGGCAGACCCGCCGACGGACAACGGCTTTGTCTGCTCGAGATGAGGAAAAATATGTATGTCGAAACAAGAGTTTGTGTAGTCATGTGAAATACTGCACTTTATCTTTGGAATCGAAGTCATTGCTGTTGTACATTTTGGTTATTAGTTTCAAAATAATCGTTCTTTACAAAGGTCACTCAGTTATTTAAAGTACTAATTGTCTTTTTTCTTAAAAGTATTTCTTTTTTTTTTTTAACTTGTTACTTTTTAAAAAAAATGATTAACTTTTCTGCAATAGTTTCTTGTACAGGCAACCAGATCTAGAATTTGTTTAGAAGTTTTAATATCTGAAAAACATAGTTTCCTTGTTCATTCTTTAAATATTTGAGAATCGTTGAGTATTTAAATACCTTACTGCTTTTGTGAATAAAATCATGCATTGGCTTTTTAAAGGGTCTATGTAATTTCTAATATATTTATTTTAAGGCTAGTGATGTCACTACTGCGATGTGTGGGTAGTGAAGCGTGACAAGCACTGCTGCTCTTTGATATGTCTGGCCCAGTGGTGTAGCAAAATACTCATGAGCAGAGGCGTAGTGAGGGGAGTGAAAGGGGGAGACGATGCCCCAAGTGCCAATCTCATGGAAGGGGCACCAGATGCAGAGAGGCACCAAAGAAATGATTGTAGGTATGCTTGTTAGGTAATAAATTCAAAGGATATTTGTATAATATTATTATTAAATACGTTTTATTTATATGCCTATATTTGTAAGGCATCCTTCAGGGAACAGTACCAGGAAAAAGAAGAAGAGGCAGACAGAGAAAGCGATGGGAGGACAACATAAAAGAATGGGCGGGCCTACCGTTGAAAGAGGTTCTTAACAAGGCAAAAGACAGGGAGGAATGGAGAAAGACGGTCGACGAGTCTTGCTTGGTGCCCCAACGGTGCAACAGACAAAGGGATAGGTAAAGGTAAAGGTAAAAAATATTTCTATGTGATGCTCATGGGAAATGGGGGGTGTGGGCAACAAGGTTTCTAGCCCCAGGCGCACGTTTTGCTCATTAAGCCCCTGCTCATGGGCCCGGGTTCAGGAACACGACGATAATTAAATTTGTAATAGATCTAGACAAACAAATCATGTAATTAAAATTGTAATCGAGTCTAGACTAATAATATGCATTTATAAAAAGGAAATTAAAAAAAAGGAAACAACCTGAATTTGAACTTTTTATCTAAAGCCTTTCTCATGCTTCTTAAGCTGTAAGAAAGATTGATTGTAACTTAACCCAAATGGGAGTCACACTGAAATCGATTGCCTTGGATAACAAAGTAAGAAAACAAAAGCAAAAACGAGGTCCTGACTCAATGTTTTAGATCAGCTGTACAGAAGACAAAATGTGTTTGTAGCATGTATGTTAAGATCATTGACTGCCGTCCCCAGTAAAAGCTCAATGGGGATCTCGAAATCAACATGTCATTTGTAACATGTAGGTGGGACTTGTTTTGCAACTTTATGAAAATTGGACAGATGCAGACGGCGGAAAGGAAATCTTAATCGAACACTGGTGAACAATGGTTATGCTTGCCATAGATGTGGAAAAATATGTGGGTCACATCTGGGGCTGCGTAGCCACAGGAAATGCATTCCCCATTAGTCTTCGGATTCTCGTACATTGTATATCTCGGTCTATGTTAAATGTTTATTTTCGGTTTACTTATAGATTAATGCATGTATCTAAACGAGTCAATACATACTGTAATATTTAAGAAATTACAATTACGGAACACTTTGCACATTCTGAGTATTTAGAAGAACTCTTTGCTTATTTTGTTCAAAGAGATTAATTTACGTGGTGGCCTCTACTAATTAATTATTCCAGTAGTTTCTAGAACACCTATCTAGGCCCGGGGTCGGCAACCTGCGGCTCGCGAGCCACATGCGGCACTTTGGACGTGAAGTTGCGGCTCTTTAATTCAATACGCAAATATTTATTGTATCGAAACAATTTTTAAAGAAGTTCTGAATCTTTTAATGAAGATTAGGAGCCGATTTGGTATATCAGCCATTAGTACTCCTTTTCACCACATTCCTCCCCTCCCATATTACACGCGTCGTCACTGTTGTCAGTCCGTCGGAAGACTCGGTGGTCAACGGAGGTTTCTATGTGGGTTTTAATTCGCTTTCTACGCAAGACGAATTGGCGTCTTAACCACGATCTTAGACTGTGACGTATAGTTATTTGTTTTAAGTAAATGAGTTGGTAGCACATTATCTTCTTAAAGTAAGAAACAAACTACAAGTACTGCTAATCTGGCAAGCTTTGCGGAAATACTAGAAACTACACAAAAAGGAAAACCATTTACATATGGTATGTCAAAGACTGCTTCCTACGTGCATCTTAAGAAGTGTTTCGTGATTTCAAAAACAAACCAGAAATCTTGAAAAAACAACAACAAACAAACAAAGATTTGCCACCATCCACTCAAACAGTACATAAATAGAATAGCTACAATGTCTTCAAATGTTACATTTGCAGGTAGAAAATATTCCACTTTCTTCTGCCTTATCACTTGCTATCGATTAGTCTTGCGAAACAAAGACACTGCGCAAGTTTCCCTGTTCGTCAGGCATATGTCGTTCTTAGGATTGCGACATAAAGACACGGCACAAGTTGCCCTTTTCGTCAGGTATATGTCTTTCTTAGGATTGCTACCGCTCTTGTGACAAACTAGAGGGGACGATAGAGCGAATCCTATGCAAAAATACCTTGAAGAAAATAAGATAAAATCCTTTAAATTGCAACTGATAGAGCCAGAAGTATGGCAGGAAAAACTAAAAGGGCAACAACAATTCGTCGAACCAAGAAATTCTTCCGTTTCACTAAATAATGCTTTTATCTCAGCGAATTAGAGAACGACAAATAGTTGCAAACATTTTACTTTATGATTGATATAACAGCGAAAACTAAAAACAGCGTAAATTAAATAAGCTGAATCTAAAACTGCAGAGAAAGGAAAACCCAGCCTATGTTTTGGTAGAGGAATTGGTTTGTTTTGAAAAAAAAAATCTTTTTGTAGAAGATATTCAGAGCGGTCAATGACTTCATTTTGAATGTCTAAAGCAGTATCGCGATAAAATCAGTGCAACTTTTGACACGAGTTACTTCAGCACAGTTATTAAAAATAAATCAAAGATTCATTTCTTGACAGATTTGAGCAGTTCAAAACCAACAAAACCGTTGTAGCATTCCGAGTACACCGTATCAACACAAATAGTAACGAAATTCACCTTGAGTCATTTGTAATTGATACATGATTACAGAGTTGAAAAGCAAGTTGAAAGTGTTGGATGTCCAGAAATGTAACAAAAGTGGACAGCTTTAAAAAAAATGCCTCGAGTTGATTCGGTGCATAGAATAATCTTCCAGATTGCTACAGTGAGGTGAAGTTGGCATTCGAAGTGCTGACTATCTTTGGATCGACATAGTCTCGCGAGAAAGCGTTCTCTTGTATGCATATAACTAAAAGTAAAGTAAGAAGCCAACTAACAAATGAAAATTTAGAGTCGTATTTGAAACAAAACAAGTCATGAGCCGAATGTATCTAAACTTAATTTGTTGTGAAAAATCGATACTTATATATGATTTTTTTTAACTTAATAAATTCATTATTTGATAAATATTTATAGTTTGCAAGAAAAAACTTTGTGGCTCTTTAAAAACTTAAAAATATAGTAGATTGTAATTTTTGGCTCTTCCGACTCAAAAGGTTGCCGAAAAACTGTAGTAGAGTAGACTTATTAATTTATTCTCTAGTACCGCCAGGGTCGAGATTCGTTAAAGAGAAACCTAATTCGATGTAGTCTCTTTATCATTGATGTGGCAGGTCTGCAGCAGTAACGCCCTCTGACAGGCAACGAGAATGTTACTAGGACCTTAGATGTTTTTGTGAGAACAGTTGTCATTATCCCCTCGGTTGATATGACAAAGGGGCATATTGTTGTTTTGGATTACTTCCAAAAACACTAAATCTCCAAGCCAAGGTTCCCATATTTTCTTTGTTTTTCCAATTAGGTATTTTTTATTATGAGACAGTGGTACGGAGATGTCAATAATAGTAGAGTTTTTTCTTTTCTTTTTATCAATATGCAGCAGATCAGGGCGATTAAAATGTACCGTGTCATTCAAAATAAGCCTATCCCAATATACTTAGTAATCAGCAGACTTGAGAACCTATTGTGGCGAGTATTTGTTATAGTGGGATCTGATATCATCTATCAAATTTTGTGTCAAAGCCAAGTGTTGGTGTATTAATTTTGCAACTTGGTTATGGTGACCTAGGCTGACAGCTATTATTATTATTAAACAATATAAAATATTATGAACAAAGGGTCGTATTTGGTAAATTTAACAGCCGATGGTGAAAAGGACTTTTGGGCTTAAGTAATAACAGGTTTATTTTTCACATTGTATCGTTCACATCAACTGTGAAAATTTGCTATTTCCGAGTGGACCAATGTTTTATATTTTAGATTTTTGAATTTTTAGTGTCAAAATATTTCACCCTCCCTTTTTTCTTCTCTTTTACTAAGAGGGGCCAATTTGGGCCCGCGGCAACGAGCTATTGGTTTAAACTGCCTACATGTTGCGACGTAGCAGGTACGTAGACTTACTCTCTCGTTATTTATTCATTTGTCTCCCTTTGGCCTATAATTTTCTACATACGCGATCAGGCGTGCCATCAAGTACAAAAATATTCATATCCGAAGATGTCAACTGCAGTTTTAACCAAGCTAGCATTGGCTTCATTCTGTCTTAACCTTTCACCTCTCCCCTCTGTGAACCCGTGAGGCAAGACCTTGTCAAACATCATTACGTAGTATGACAAACAGAAGGTGAAGAGCACACTTTTTTTTTTTTAAAGGCAAGTCACTCAAATAGAATGATGGGAAGCATGGGCGTAGCCAGGATTTTTTTTTTGGGGGGGGGGGGTTGGGGGGATTTCCCCCGCCCCCCCCCCCGCGAAAAAATATATTTATACGTATGTATGTGGGTGTGTTTACATAATCTTTATTGCATTCACACCCATCATTCTTTTGGCAGACGCTTATTATGCCCTAGAATAGGTTCTTCCTGAAGTTAGTGGGAAAATTGTAGACCCCCCGCCATTGCCAGCAAGGGGGTCTGTTGGAGCGCTAGGAGCTCCCCCAGCGCGGGGCGGAGCCAAGTACTATTTCTGATATTGAAAGCCAACAAAAGGCATATTCTGAGGTATCTACAGTGCATTTTCCTGCTATTAAAAAGTTTTATTTCAAAAACCTAATGTGCTATTCTTACTGACTTACACCCTTCCACGCCATTCGGCGCATTTGCCGTCAAGTGTTTCCACAAAAATCTATCACTGGTAATGTCTGAAGCCTCTTTCCACCTGCTCTGAGGACCTCCATGAATGTGTGGCGCCAAGTTGTACTAGGATGTCATCGCAACTCTTCTTATGCCAAATTCCTTTTGTCGGAGAACATGTCCCGCAAACCTAATGTGACGCTCTGTCACAATCTTACTAAGGGGTCGACTCCCAGTTCAACATATGATTTTCTTGATTTACACTCGATCTCTATAACTGACTTCTAAAATCTGTTTTAGCCATCTTTGTTGAGCCACATTTAGTGTTTTTTTAATTTCGGCAGATGACTATTCACTGCACTTTATTAATTGAGCCCCGCCACTGGTAGAAATGTGTAACCTCTCTTGAATACGCTCTTGGAATTAAGTGACCGTAGTTTGCATTAGATTTTATATCGAAAAAAAGTTTTATCGTCAAAATCATCTGCTGTGGGGTTTTAAACTAAAAAATCTCTGGGGTTATGTTGTTGTTTTTTTAATTCAAAGCCCCATTTAGCTACGGACATAGAATTTAGTAACTGTAGTTTGCTTTAGAATAATATTGAAGATAGAGGTTTTCCACCTCAAAACGCTCTGTAGGGGGATTTTAAACTCAAAACCATCTGGAGGGGTTTTAAACTTTTAAAAAAGCCATTTGTAGGAGAAGGATTTAAACTAAAAACCCTCAATTGTCTTGGCTACGCTCAAATAATTTTAGTGTGTAATTTACTTTTTTTTTTATTTTGAAGAGGTATTTTTTAGCATCAAACCACTCTGAAGGGGGGTTTAAACTCAAAACTCCTTTTGGCAACGCTCATAGCATTTTGAGTATGTAATTTTCTTGTTTTTAAATTGAAGAGGGGAGTTTAAACTCAAAACCCCTTTGAATACACTCATAACATGTTGAGTGTATAATTTGCTTGGTTTTTAATATTAAAGAGGTATTTTTTACCTTCAAACCCTGCTGAAAGGGGGTTTAAACTCAAAACTAAGTCAAAATCCATCTAGCTACGCTCATAACATTTTGAGTGCGTAATTTTTTTTATACCGGGTATTGAAGACGTATTTTTTAGCTTCAAATCCTACTGAAGAGGGGGTTTGGGTTAACTCAAAACCCATTTGGCTACGCTCATAGAATTTTGAGTGTGTAATTTTCTTTTTTTATATTGAAGAGGGGGTTTATCGTAAACTTTGGAGGGTGTTTAAAAATCAAAATTTTTCTTAACTGTGCTCGTGAAAATTGGGGGTTTGTAGTTTGTATTTTTTTTTGTGTGTGTTATAGAAGATTTGAATTTAACTGCGAAAACCCCTGGTGGGGGGTTTTAAACTCAAACCCCCCTGGTAGGGGGTTTAAAACTCGAACCCCCCCCCCCGGCTACGCCCATGACTGGAAGACTTTTTAATGAACGGACTGGAAACATTGACAGCAGACGAGAAGTTGCTTTTCACAACACTCCGTCAGAACATCTCAAAACTTTGAATCGATCCGAAAGATGGGACAATAGAACGTTAGACTAAAAGACTAAAAATATGTTTAAATACTTAAAAAAAACAACAAATAACAAGAAATCTTATAGTAAGCGTACTTGTATCAGTTAGTTTGGATCAGTCGTGTAATGAAATTTGTAATAGATCTCGACAAACAATCATGTAATTAAATTTGTAATAGATACTAGAGTCTAGACTATTAATATGCATTTATAAAAATGAATTTAAAAAAGGGAACAACCTGAATTTTAACTTTTTATCTAAAGCCGTCTCATGCTACTTTAACGCGGTAACCACTTCTGTTAGCGTAGAATTTATGAACGTGGAAGATTGTATAGTTATCTATTGTTGCTATTTCATGTTTGTGTTCATTAAGCCTGAGACGGCAATTAAAATAAAGTGGACTAAATCAGCTTATACCACCATTTCAGTCAAGTACTATTTCATTCCCTTGTTTGAGATACCAAACAAAGTAATTTATTACTAATAGTTAATTAACTAATTGTTTATTTTTTTTTATTGATTCTTGTGTTGTCAGATAAAAGAAATAATTGTGGGAAATTTCAGATTGATCCGAGATTGGGTGTCGGGGAAATAATGTTTAAAAATGTTTGGCCTGACAGACAGACACACAGAGAGACAGAGTGAGTTAATATAAGCTTTGTGAAAACATTCTTGTTTTGAAAAAAGCGAAACAACTTTTAAAGTCTCTCTTCGTGAGAGTTTTATTTCGAACAGCTACAAAAGTCATTAATTAATTTTTTTTTCTGGGATTACGAATTAGCCAACTACTAAAAGTGAACGGAATTATTCTTTTATTTCCAGACAATGTGGTTTAAGCAGCATATTAATAGTGCTCATTTTCAAGTTACACATATTTTAAGTCTTATTCATGTGTTAATCCGGTCGTGAATGTTAATTAAAGACTTTATCTCTAGTGTCGCGTAGTATAGACAAGTGTCTTTTTCTTTCTCCTAACTGTTTTCTTTTTTTTATTTTCTCTAGTCGTAGTACTTGTACGGGGCGAGAGTGTCTTGTATTTTTTTTGTTTTGAATTGTTTTGCTACGTCACAAAGTCCGGTGACATCTATTGGTCATTCTTTTGTCATGAGGCAGTTCACCCTCTTTGGTTGAAACGGACGGTGTGTTGGCCCGTAAAACGTTCTTTGTCTGTACTAGTTTCTCGGACTTATTATTCAGTAGGATTTTTGAGACCCCTGTTTAGGGTGAGTTATTCGTTTGTGATATCTATTATTGTATGTTGTATGAGGTTGTCACTATTTCTATTTTTTAGTGTAGAAGTTGAGAGTATTGTTTATTTCGTTTATAGGGTGCCAGTGTTGGAGTTGTGGGCATCGCTGGCCGTCTCAGTTTTTTTCAGTGTCATTGTCAAATTGGCGATCATCTGAGGTCTAACTTTACTATTACCGAGGTTGGCAGTTTTTGTGACGCCAGTCGGTCAGAGTCTGGTGGACTATGTAACTAGGGTGACAAAAGCAAAGGTGCTTAAATTAATTAGTGAATAATATCTTTATATATACCTATTATATATATATATATATATATATATATATCCAATATATATATTGTCTATTTTTATCATCCTCATTGTACATACACATATATGTTTCACACAATTAAATTCATTTATTTTGTTGTTATTTAAACTATTCACCTAGTTGGTTACTGTATGTACGACTGTGTGTGAGTGATGTTCTTGTCAGGTTGACCCCGGGACCTTAATAGTATACAGCTAGTTAACAACCCAAATAAATCCTAAACCTGACAAATGGGGGCTCGGAGTCCGGCTGTGACTACTAGGTCATAGATTAATTTCTGATCTCGTCTTGTTATCTTATAAAATAATACAAAAAAATATATATACTGCCTAATACCCCTTTATTTCATTTATATTTGATGTTTCTGGGTACAAATTGCTGAAAAAAAAAAAAAATTGTTTGTGTACTTCTCATAATTGTTTTGAAACATTGTTATTCGAATTCACCACTATATTAGTATATGTGTTGATTGTTGATATTGAGGATTGTACCAATGCTAAATTCATCATTTATGATTTTGAACTCATCATATGACTCTAGGTGTTGATATTGTGATTTATATTCATTTATCTAATTTTTATCTTTCATGTAATTTTGTGACGAGTGTCTTCTCGCTCCCGACAACAGACAAGTGTGTGGGGATTGACCGTTGATACCGGTGTTAGAGGCCATCCTTCCTGTATTGTTGTGTTGGAAGACTGTGTAGCAGCTATCTTTCTACGCATCGGCCTGGAGTGAGGCGTCTTCTCTCCGACGTTGGATACTGCTCAGATAGGTTTTTTCTTTCTTTGCTATACGACACACTCTAAGTTGTAGTTTACATCTTATGTCGGTATATTATAGTATATCATATTAATAATAATAATAGTATTAGTTGATTTAGCTGAACACAGTAAGGCACTTAGACCATGGAAACCAGGTTAACGGTAAGGTCACAGTTTATTAGTGATGGCCGTGCTATGGGCTACGAAGGGGAAAGGTTAGAGAAATATGTGAAGGAACGCAAAGATGAATATGATAGAGATAGGGAAGAAGCGAAGGTAGAGGAACAAGCGAGATTTGAACGTGATGAGAAGGCCAAACGCGAGGAGCACGAAAGATGGAAGGAAAGAGATGCCAAGGAGACGATCAAGAGGAAAGAGGAGTTGGAACTGACTAGGCTGAAAGAAAAGTCTGCGCCAGAGGCAGGCGGGGCGGCAGGACAGTCAGGGGATGTGCGATACAAGAATATCTTAGACAGGCTTGACAAGAGTTTCCAGGGAATGAAAGATGACGACGACCTCCTAGCTTACCTAACACACTTCGAGGCCGTTGCAGCAAGGTGCAAAATAGAGAGAAAAGAATGGTCCTTGCTTTTATCATATAAACTGACCACCGCACTCAGGAACTTCATGCTAAGGGACAGTCTGTTCCTTAGCGAGAATTATGAAGAAGTCAAGACTGCACTTCTTCGCCATGCAGACATCAACGCTGAAACCTGCCGCAAAAGATTCCATCTCGTGAGACCAAGCCAAAACGACTTTAGGAGATATGTAACAGAATTGAGAACAGCATTAGACAATTGGTGCAAGATGGCCGAAGTCGGTAAAACAGTGGAGGAGTTAAAAGATCTGTTGATCAAAGATAGGATCTTAGAAAGTGTTTCGAGTGACGTATACAGGCAACTAGTTTTGAGCAAGCACAGAACAGTAGATAATATGCTAGAAGTTATAGAAGGATTTAAGGTAGCTGGTTCTGATGTGTCCATTTGTAAGGAAGAAAGTGTATATGTTGCAGCAGCATGTAGTGAGTCGGGGTCAGATGTGTCCATTTGTAAGGAAGAAAGTGTGCATGTTGCGGCAGCATGTCGTGAGCCTGTGAGAAATAGAAATCCAGGGATTGAGAGTAACTTAATTATTTGTTTTAAGTGCAAGAGGGGAGGCCACAAAGCGTCAGAATGCCCTCAACGTTCGCAACTTAACTCTAGTCCTGCTTCTGATGGTAGATATAGGAACGCACCCACAATCTCCACTAACACACAAAGGCCCAGTAGAAATGCATCACAAGGTCGCTACCAAAGGCAGTTTGATGGTAACGGTCGAAGAATCCGCGGCAATAGTGTTGGGAGACAAAGTTATGCTACATACGAGAATTCTTACAATAACAGGCACAGTAGAACGGGTGGTACTGGGGCATACCAGAACAGAGATGAAGGCCCAGGAGGTGCTTATAGATGACTGAGTGGTCCTCACAATATTCAAAATTGTGGAAATTGTACTTTAGGGAAAGGAGATGAGTATTTTTCCCCCTGTAAGAGAAAAACATTTTCATATGTGGATAAGACATTACGTGATAAGTCTGTGGGTAAGCTGAAGTTTGAAAAGGGGAGAGTAAATGGGATGAGTGTGTCTGTTCTGAAAGATTCTGGTTCGAGTGTTATAGGAATTAGAAGTTCATTAGTTGGTGAGAAAGATATGATTCCTGGTACTTATAAATTAAAACTTGTTGATGGGACAGTGAGGGATTATCCATTGGCTTGTGTGAGTATTGAGTCGGATTACATTGTCGGTAAATATGTCGTAGCTTGCTTTAAAGATCCGGTTGCAGATTTAATTCTTGGGAATGTTGACAGTAATGTGAGTTGTGAGTTTAATTGCTCAGCAGTAACTAGGTCAATGACAAATAATGAGATTGATGGCGGCACTGTTAGTGATTGTGGAGTATTGGAAGAATGTCGAGATGTGTTAGGTACAAGCGAAGAATTTTTATGTGAACAGTTGAGTGACCCGTCTTTAAAAGATCTATGGGAGCGACATGTGGACAATTGTGTAGATAATAAAAAGAATGGAAGTGTGGAATATAAAGTGTTTGATAGACTATTGTACAGAGTGTTTAGGGGAAAGTTTGGTGAGGAAGAAAGACAGTTAGTTGTACCTTCAGCTAAGAGAGAAATTGTGTTGAAAACTGCTCATGAGAGTATGTTGGCAGGGCATTTGTCATTAAGAAAGACTAAAAGTAAAATCTACAAATATTTTTTCTGGCAAGGTTTAGATCGAGACATAAAAGAGTTTGTGAGGTCGTGTGATATTTGTCAGAAAGCTAGGATGCCACGTCGTTGTGACAGAGTGGAACTTGGTCGAATGAATGTTGTTACCACTCCGTTTTATAAAGTTGCAACAGATATTATTGGGCCTTTGGAGGTAACTGACAATAAGAATAGGTATATTTTAACAGTAGTAGATGTTGCTACGAGATGGCCAGAAGCAATACCTCTGAAAAATATAAACACAGAAACAGTTATCGAAGCACTAACTAGTATTTTTTGTAGAATTGGGTTACCGACTGAAATTTTAAGTGATCAAGGCCCACAGTTTACTTCGGAATTGTACAAGCAGGTCTGTAATTTTTTCTCTGTCAAACCAGTGCATTCTACCATTTACCACCCGAGCTCTAATGGGATGGTTGAACGACTTAATTCTTCTTTAAAATCCTTTCTAAGGAAAGTGTGTCAGGATAGCCCTTGTGATTGGGACCGGAAAGTCAATGCAGCACTGTTCGCCTACCGAGAGGTTCCTAACGAAACAACGGGTGTATCACCATTTGAGCTTGTCTACGGAAGACAAATGAGGGGCCCTTTGGCTATCTTAAAGCAAGTATTCATAAATAAAGAAGAGGAAAATGGGTACAAGAATGTGTTCAGTTATTTACTGGATTTGAAGACCAGATTATCTGAGGTGACTGCTAAGGCTAATTTCAACAGTAAGGCAAACAGAAATAATTACAAGAAACACTATGACAAATACTCATCGAGGCGTGATATAAATGTGGGGGACTGTGTTTTAGTCCTCAAACCACACAGAGACAGTAAGCTGTCCGTGTTTTGGCAGGGCCCGTATAAGGTTCTAAACAAGATTTCAAAATTTAATTATGTTATCCAGAAAGAGAATAAGACAAAGATATATCATATAAACAGACTTATGAAATACCATTGTAGGGTAAAGAAGGGAGATAACCTAATTGTTGCAGATGAAAATAGAAATGAACTGTTGTCAGCTAATATGGTTTCAGTTGTAGGGGAGGAAGACCTTGCTGAGCAGGATGAATATAATGATGATATGTTACCTAACATTCCAACGCTAGAAAGTACGCAGAAAGAGAAGATTCACGAGGATGTCTTCACACAGGTCAAAATTAACCCCAATTTGAACCATATGCAAAAGATGCAAGTAAATGAAATTTTAACAGAGTATAGAGACATTATATCCAATGTTCCTGGCAGGGCCACTGTCGAAAAGTTTAAAATTAAATTGATTGATAAGAAGCCTATAGCTCTGAAACCATATGCGGTGCCCATTCATATGAAAGAGAAAGTGAAGCAAGAAATCGACAACATGTTAGAATTGGGAATTATAGGGCCAACGGACTCCCCTTATGCAGCGCCAGTTGTTATAATCAAGAAGAAAGATGGCACACTCCGCCCTTGTATAGATTTTAGAAAATTAAATAATATTACTGAAATACCTGCTGAGGTAATTCCTGAACAAGAAGATTTGTTTAACATGCTGTATAAAGCCAAGTACTTTACATTGGTGGACCTAACAAAGGGTTACTGGCAAATTCCGATCAGTGAAACGAGCAAACCTTTTACAGCGTTTAGAGTCCTTGGGGAGCATTATATGTTCCACTACTTACCCTTTGGGTTGAGCGGTGCTCCAAGTCATTTTAATAAGGTTGTTAAGAGTATGCTAAGGGGAGTAGAAAATGTATTGTTCTACTTCGACGACATTTGTATTTTCAGTGAAGACTGGGAATCACACTTGAAAAGTGTCAGAAATGTTTTTTGCGCTCTAAGAGAGAACGGCTTTACACTAAAACCAGATAAACTTGAGGTTGGCTACACTAGTGTTAAATTTCTGGGTCATAATGTGGGACAGGGAGTTATCAAACCTGATCCTAGCAATGTAAAAAAGATCATGGAATTTAAAACACCCACTACAAAGAAAGAAATACGTAGTTTGATTGGTCTGATAAATTATTACAACAAATTTATTCCGAGTTACGCGGATTTAGTATTCCCCTTTACAGAGTTACTACGTCGGGGCAAGTCTATAAGAGTGGACTGGAACTATGAGTGTGCGGAGGCATTGAATAGAGTGCAGACTTGTCTGAGTAAGTATCCTATTCTTCGTTTACCTGACCCTTCTCTGTCTTTTTTTCTTCAGACCGATGCTTCAGATAAAGGAATTTCTGGTATTCTCTGTCAGTGTATCAAAGGTGTGTTACATCCCATAAAGTACGTAAGCCGTAAGTTGTTGCCTCGGGAGCAGAAGTACTCTATTATTGAACGGGAAGGATTAGCCATAGTATATTCTGTTAAGAAACTGGACAGGTATTTAGCAGGTAAAAGATTTCACCTGCTGACTGATCACAAGGCCTTATCGTATCTAAGGAGCACAAACTTTACAAACGCACGCATCACAAGATGGGCATTGATGCTACAAGACTACTCCTTTGACGTTGCCCACGTAAAGGGAGAGAACAATCTGCTGGCTGATCTTTGTTCAAGATTGATATAGACTTTCATCCGCCATTTATATTATGTTTCTATGTATTATAACATTTGAACTTGTGTTTTATATTATGCAAATGATTCGAATTTCAAGAATATAATGTATATTTTTTTTACCATGATTATTATTTGGTATATTATATTAATGTTGTATTTGTAAATACTTGGTTCTTGGCCCAAGTTGATATGGGTCACCTTAAAAGTCAACCAACTTTTCATTGTTATTGGATTTTTATTGTGACGTGTATTGTGTCTCCTTGGTTCACTATTGGGTGACTCCCCATCATTTTTTGTTCTTTCATTTTTGCATTTCGAAATGTGACATAGATGTGACATAGATGCACTTATAATCTTTTTGTTCTTCCTTGTTCTTTCTACAAAGTTTTTTGATTTTTGATTACTGGAATTTCTTTCAAAATTTCCAGTTCGTCGAGGAGGGGGGATGTCGCGTAGTATAGACAAGTGTCTTTTTCTTTCTCCTAACTGTTTTCTTTTTTTTATTTTCTCTAGTCGTAGTACTTGTACGGGGCGAGAGTGTCTTGTATTTTTTTTGTTTTGAATTGTTTTGCTACGTCACAAAGTCCGGTGACATCTATTGGTCATTCTTTTGTCATGAGGCAGTTCACCCTCTTTGGTTGAAACGGACGGTGTGTTGGCCCGTAAAACGTTCTTTGTCTGTACTAGTTTCTCGGACTTATTATTCAGTAGGATTTTTGAGACCCCTGTTTAGGGTGAGTTATTCGTTTGTGATATCTATTATTGTATGTTGTATGAGGTTGTCACTATTTCTATTTTTTAGTGTAGAAGTTGAGAGTATTGTTTATTTCGTTTATAGGGTGCCAGTGTTGGAGTTGTGGGCATCGCTGGCCGTCTCAGTTTTTTTCAGTGTCATTGTCAAATTGGCGATCATCTGAGGTCTAACTTTACTATTACCGAGGTTGGCAGTTTTTGTGACGCCAGTCGGTCAGAGTCTGGTGGACTATGTAACTAGGGTGACAAAAGCAAAGGTGCTTAAATTAATTAGTGAATAATATCTTTATATATACCTATTATATATATATATATATATATCCAATATATATATTGTCTATTTTTATCATCCTCATTGTACATACACATATATGTTTCACACAATTAAATTCATTTATTTTGTTGTTATTTAAACTATTCACCTAGTTGGTTACTGTATGTACGACTGTGTGTGAGTGATGTTCTTGTCAGGTTGACCCCGGGACCTTAATAGTATACAGCTAGTTAACAACCCAAATAAATCCTAAACCTGACATCTAGTAACTCTGCATTCTTCCTGTCTGACTCAAGCCACCCGCTCCATGCTTAAGTGTCATTAGAGAAAGAAAAGCACTTATATATCTGACGGTGAACTAGGGTAGCATGTGACCAGCACAATGAACATCTGCTGAGCAAGAATTCCGAAGTTCAAGATTGCAGCCTGCAATGGGGTTCCAGCTTTAATTTGGTGATCTTTATGGGCCCTCTTAGGCCATACAGCTCTAATGGGTACCTGACATAGTGTTGGGGAAAAGTAAAGGGGGTGTTACAAGCAGTGTTTGTTTATCGTAATGGTAGGGGTTAAATTATAGTCTTACTATACCATGGCTTGCACGAGATTCTGGTCAACAGGTCCTGTGTGTAGGGGTACATCAGATGTGTGACTCCAAGAGAGTGAGAGTGTGGATATTGTCAGAGTTTGGAGACTTAAGTTAGAGAGAGTTAGTCAAGAGTTGGGAGTGTATAAAAGCGTTTTCTTGCATTTTTCACTGCAGAAACGCATCCTTCTGACATCTACAGCTCATTATTTATCAGTGGGGTTGGGGCGAAGCCCCGACGCCAAAAGCTATTTCTTGTATTCTTCACTGAAGAAACGCATTCTCCTGACATTTATAGCTCATCATTTATCAGTGGGATTCGGGGAAAAGCCCCGACGCAAAAACATTTTCTTGCATTCTTCACTGCATAACACATTTTCCCTGCATTTACAGCTAATCTTTTATCAGTGGGGTTCGGGGCTAAGCCCCGACGCAAAAAGCATTTTCTTGCATTCTTCACTGCATAAACATATTTTCCCTACATCTACAGATCATTATTCATCAGTGAGGTTCGGGTCGAAACCCAATCACGAAAAGTGTTTTCTTGCATTCTTCACTGAAGAAACGCATTCTCCTGACCTAAAGCTCATTTTTTATCCTATTATAAAGGACCTTTCAAATAATGTTGAAAAATTTTCTAATATAAATTTTTAGGCACTTAATACATTGCAAATAAAACCGATTTGTTCCTTGAAAGGATAAGACACCCCACATCTTTAAATAAAGTCTTTCGGGATCGCCGCCGAAAAAAAATTATTCGATAAATAATATTCAATAAAATTCAAGCATAAATTGTGAGTTATTGTCCAAACTTATTTAACTAGAAAAATATCACATTGAGTAAAGGTTGGAAAAAGGCGACTAGGAAAAGATTATCTGGGTTTAGAGCTCATCTTAATCGTGACTCTTATACTGAAAAATTTTGTTTGAATTATAACAAAGCAAAGTCTTTCTTAAAATAATTAAGATAAATGCATGTGAAATTACATAAACTCTGTCTGGAAAGGGTTCAGGGCGATAGAGTGAAAATAATTAATCCTCATTCCTTTTTATAATTTCTGCTAATGATTGCATTTGGCATTAAAGAATAGGGTTGGGGCGACTCGATATACGAATTTAATTAATAGTATGTATAAATTATATTAGTGACAGATTTTTTTTTAATTTTGTAATTTCTTAACTATAATACAAAAAGAAAAAGTATTGGTTTGTCCCATGGGGGGAAGGTGATTGCATGTATCGCCCCAACCACCTGGAACAATCCTTTTTCATTTTATATTTACTAATGATAAAATTTTAGATTAGTGTGTGGTGCGACATAATATACAATGGGTTCACGTAGTTTATATTATATACATATTCAACTAATTTTGTTCACATACAATGATTTCTCCGTAAAAATAGGACCGCCCCTCCCACTCAGAGGCTAGAGTGGGGAGGGCAGTACATGCAATCGCCCCCCCTACCCCACCGAATCGGCAAAAATACCTGAAGGAGAGCGACATAATATGAAATTTATATATTAATTCAACTAATTTTGTTAACAAACTATGATTTCTCCGAAAAGTAGGACCGCCCCCCCCACTCAAAGGTTTTAGGTGGGAAGGGCAGTAGAGGTATTCGATCCACACCCCATCGGCCAACAGGGGAACGATATAATATAAAGATCGGTTTAAATACCAATAACAAGTTTTAATCATATAGATATTCAATTGATTCTGTTAGCAAGCTATGATTTCTACATATAAATTGGACCGCCCCCCCCCCCACTCGAAAGTTTAGGGGGGGGCGGAATTGACAAACATACTAGAGGGGGGGGCGAAATAATCTTAAAATAGGTTTAAATATGAATAATTAGTATATATTTTTAACATAAGTAATAAAGTCGTATACAAATTGTGTGAATTCTATACTAAAATTCGTCCGCCCCCCGTTGGGGTCGTCCAAGTGGGGTTGGGGGTCGATCGCCCCTACCGCCCCCCCCCCCTGAATCCGCCAGTGGAACTAACATTGTTTTGAATTTAATGACATATATTTACCACCTGGATAAGTACACTTGAGACTCAAAGTTAAGTTGTCCTGAAGGTCGTCCTACTCTCGACAATGTAATTTATCACTACTGTAAGATACTTATAATATACATACGTATACTTGGGTTTTGAAAGTTGTTTATCAAAGGGAGATGAGTGGAGATCAAGACCAAGGAATTAATTTATAGACTACTGTAATATGTACCCAGATAACAAGAGAGCGCCACTTTGTAACACAGAGACGTCACATGACCTAACTTTACAATAGGGCAGTGGTTCTCAAACTTCTTTACCCGAGTACCCATTTATATAGTCGAATCTTTATAGTCGAATATCTTTATAGGAAATATAGGCCTTTATATATATTTACATGGGTACTTGGGTCTCAGCTCAGGAAGAAAGACATACAATCCCAAAAACGGCCAGCTCCTCTACCACCGAAGCAAAAGCCACCTTAATCTGCGCTACCTGTGGACGAGAGTGTCTCTCCAAAATAGGGCTCCACAGCCACATGAGGAAGTGTGCTCTGAGATGAAACATAGTCGTTCTACGACTGAAGGAGGCCAATATATTAAGATCCTAAAATGATGATTCCTACTCGTAGCACTCTCAACCAATGAAGGCTATTACATTATTTCAGAAAATGTGTTAAATGTTAATAATATTGCATTGTATAGTCTGTGAAAGATTTTTTTTTAAAACACAACGCCCAGAGGGCCTTTTTATAGAGAATGTTATAAAACCTTGAACAATTTGATATGTGCCACAGTGACATCGATGCGGTCATATCGGTGGCCTTACCGGCCCATTTGAGTACCGGCCCACCGTGCATTTTCCCAAATGCCCATATTGCCAGTCCGCCCCTACCCCTAAGTGAAGAAACTACATACAGTTTTAAGAAATGATACGCTGTACATATACATATATATATATATATGTATATATAACTTTGGCTTATAATTAGATAAACAAAAATTTAATAACTTGGATGAGGTTGATGACAGTGCATTCATGCGAGACAATTATCACTTTAAAAATACTGTGCGAAGGCTGGAAGCAACACTGGCTCAACCAGCAGTTTTTTCTAGACGGTTTCTTAAACTTGTGATGAGATTAATTTAAGCAGTTAATCCACGTTTTACTAAATAAGACGACAGGAAATCAGTCAACAACTTCGGTACCATAGTTTGAGAACCACTGAAATAGGTCAGTGAGGCCCAAAGTACGGCTAGCGGGACAAGGATTACCAGTGACGCGGTACTATCCGACGTTAACCCGACCATTTGAAACCTCAATTCACATTTCATAATGAATCCTCCGAGGTTTAATTCTATAACACTTGCAGATTATCTGAGACTACTTTTTTCCGGACATGCGTCTTGTGGAACACGTTTTGGCTATTTATTGAGCCTCTAGGCCCCAAAATGTTGAGCACCAGTACAATAAAGAAACAGAGATATTGATGTCAAAGGAATATAGGAGCCTCCTTCGACTCCACCCTTAAAAAAGTTTATGATAAAAGTGGTAAAGATATCGGATGCTTTATGACTTTAGAAACATGCACTATATCTCTCTGGTATCTTTTTTTCATAAAATACATCTTCAGGACTTCGCATTATACATATATTTCACGTTGAATGTTTCGTCTTGACGGGCAGAATATATATATATATATATATATATATATATATATTATCAGAAAGAGAGAGAGACCTCAAAGAATGAATGAGGCTTATATAAAGAGAATATATTCAAGGTAAAACCTGATGAAATACTCAGAAAGACACAAAGATAGAGACACTTGTCTTATTTCATACGCTAGAATAAATTCGTACAAGTGCTCCTTCTTCCCTAATGCCATTAGAGAATGGAATGGGTTGCCTGAGTCAGCCAGGAAAACAAACGACTTAGTAGAGTTTCAGTCATTGACTAACATGCATGACTAGATTGACACATGACATTCACAAGTCGTAATAACCTTTTTTTTAAGGTAACGTCTGCAATATATATAAAAAAAAAGATAAGATTGACGTAAGTCTTAAATGAACATGACTTAAGTCAAGTGAAAACAAGCAGGACCTATTTCCTTAATAAATGCCTACAAATCCATCGCTATCTCGAAACATCTTGACTTCTTCCATATCAAGACAAAACAATGTTCACTTCCTATGTTACAAACTTGATGACCATCCTTTTAAGTTTCTCAAAGCTGTTATCGCTTTTTGGAATGTTTCCCATTAACCCTTAAAGGGCTAAACTGTTTTACAATCAGTGCATACAAAATGGAATTATAATTCTGATGTTTAGAGGCTTAAACTAACACACGAGTTTTAAGGGTTAACTAACACACGAGTTTTAAGGGTTAACTAACACACGAGTTTTAAGGGTTAACTAACACATCGAAAACACGTGAAAGAAATCAGTTTAGAAAAGAATTTCGTCCTACTGACTGATTAAACTTAACGGTAGAACGTCGATTATCTGGATTAACTGAGAACGGGGTCTATCCGGATAATCGATCGTCCGGATAACCGAATGCGGAGTATTATAATCAATCAATTTCACCAACAATACAGAGAAACTTGAAACGAGGGTATCAGCGTCACGTACGTAAACAGGAAATTCAAGTAAAATATACAAGGGAACAGATCGTTATACGTAGCAGCCTATCATTATTGAGAGATAATATTTACTGACATTTAGCTGCACATAATAATAATTATAGCTTTTGTATAACGCTATTGTCGTGCTTATAGTATGGTCAGAGCGCTTAGGTCCAATCTCATTTGTGGAGCAGTGGGGGCAGGGGTGCGAGAAGATTTTTCGTGCTGCCTTTAGGCGCTCAGTAAACACCACCACTCTGCTCGAGTCAAGTGTCGAACTCGAGCCCTCTTCATTGGTAGCCAAGACAAGCCAAGTTCAAACGTACTTAGCCTCTGAACCACGCTTCCCACATAAGCAAGACCGCTTAGATACCGTTAGGGAGGGGGCAGGTGACTGAGTTGTTAAGCGCATGGCTTCCGAACCTGGTGTCCTCGGTTTGAATCTTGGTGGAAACTGGGATTTCGAATTTCTCGATTTTTAGGGCGCCACTGAGTCCACCCTACTCTAATGGGTACCTAACTTTTGTTGGAGAAAGTAAAGGCCATTGGTTGTTGTATTGGCCACGTGAGACCCTGCTCGTTAACCATTGGCCAAAGAAACACATGATCTTAACATGATCTGCCCTATAGACTGTATGGTCCAAAAAAAAGAACTTCACTTAGATACATACTGTTAAAAAAAAATTCCAGATATTTGACGTCACAGATAAATGACATTCTACTGTAGTTTTTTTTTAACCAGCGGGGTTGAAATGTTTTATTAACAATATCCGGGAATAAACTCCGCATATTTAATCAGGACTGGTGTTTCTTATCATTGAATAAATAGCTACATTAAGTTTGTTGTTTTTTTCTTTTTTACATCCTAATGTATTTTTTTTAAAATATGTCTTTTAATTAGGGAGTAAAAATGTGCTAAGGTGTGGGCATTTAATGAACTCTAACTCAGAATAACAGAAAGAAAATAAAATGAATGAAATGTTAAAGAATGTCTCAAAATATAAACAAATAATATAGATTTTTTACGATCAATGTTTAAGCTATCTACCTACCTTATATAGTTCAGTTGTTACTTCAAATAAGAGAAGACCATTACGTCCTACGCATTTCATGTGTCAATCTCGCCATGCATGTTAATCAATGACTTAAGCTCTGATAAACCGTTGGTTATCCTGGCTGATTAAGGCAACCTATTCCATTCTCTAAAGGCAAGAAGGAGTACTTGTACGGATTTGTTCTAGCGTATGGAATAAAAAATGTGCCTCTATCTTTGTGTCTTTCTGAGTATTTTATTAGGCTTTATTTTTCTATTTTGTAACATCTGAACATAACATCTAACTCCATCTAGTGTAAAACTGTTATAGTTGTTTAAAATTAAATTATATATGAAAATAAAATCATAAGTCCATTGGGGATTTTTTTCCAACCTATCATTTAGGAACTATGGACCAACTAATAAATAAATATATATGCATAATTTTATCACAAGACATTATCATGCAAATGCTTGTAAGCTTTTCCAAAAAGCTTTCATGGACGCCTCCCGGAAGAGCTTAGATTGGCCTACTATAAGCCGAAAGCCGAACTGCAATAGATAGTTGAACTATTTGAAAACACTTTACTTTAGCCTATATCACCGAAAACTTTGACCTAACTACCATTTTTTTAAAACCTGAACTGTAAGTATCTCTAGTTACGTTGTCTCGAGTCTCGAAGTTTAGGGTCTAAACGTACTGGGTTCAAATTTGTGTCGTCGCTGGGCACTGAAGGAGTGGATTTTCTAGACCGATGTTTTTGAACTGTTTGGATTTTTACAACTTTCCCCTTTGGAGTTTAGGTGTATTTCTGGCTTCTGTTTTCTTGGTGTTAAGACGATTGCGTAATTAAAAAAAAAAGGTCTGTAACAATTGTTGTTTTTTTTTAAACCTGATCGCTTAACCATTTAGACGCGTGTGGTAGACTAGCCTCTAAACACTAACATTGTAAATCCATTTTGTATGCACTCGTAAAAAAGCTCAGCACTTTAAGGGTTAATGATTTGTCTAAAGAACGAGAAATTACAGGAATACTTGATTTTGTTGAAATTAAATTTGGTTTAATTTGCTTTACTATTTATACTATATATATTTATATTTGAGATACATTAAAAGTTACAAAAGGTGCCAGCCGTAACCGAAATCAAGATCGGGTGTGGGAGAATTAATATGTTCATCCTTTTACCAGACAGACAGAGTCAGTTGAAATAAGCTTTGTAATAATAACCAATAAAAAAAGTAATGCGCAATCAATTTAATCCAGTGATATCCATTCTTTTGTCCTTTTCGGGAAGGGGGTTGGTGCAAATAAATTTGAAAACGCATGTCCATGGCAGCATAACCACAAAGAAATCGTTAAATCAAACAGAAAAGATTGTCTGCTGCTTCATAATGCATTGTGGGAAGAAGAATCAATGGGCCGGAAAGATATGCGTCACGGGATGGATACGATCCTCGGGCCGTAGTTTGGTCATCACTCATATGTAGAATTTTAAAGTGTGACTGACGCAGATAACAGAATATCGCTTTGACTTAAGACTAGTGTTTGTAAACACACACAAAATAAATAAATTTTCTTTGTATTCTATAATTAGTAATATGGAAGGAACTATTCCTAGAACAGACGGCTGCCTGGTCGTGTGGTAGGTGCAATGTTTTGGTGTAGATAGTGCTGGGTATCAGACATGGGCGTAGGGGGGGGGGGGTCGGAATTTATTGACTGATATTTTGCTTTCATTTGTTTATTTTAGGTGAGATTTTAACCCCCCCCCCCCCCCGAAAAAAAAATCCTGGCTACGCCCATGGTATCAGATGCTGTAGTACTAACTAGATCTACTGACGGTCGTCCACTTCATTACACGTTAGTACTCCGACTTCCCATTCTTAGATGAAGTCGACACTTAGCACTATTATTTACTGTCGAAGACAATACATGAACCAATAAAAAAAAAAAAAATCTACCAATTAATTAGCTCTGTCTAATATAGAAAGAGGCGATAAATCGTTCAGCATTAAGAAACGGCAGTAATTGTGGGTTTATCCCCCTTATATAAATTTTTTTTTTTTTAAATTTGCTTGTTTGTTATCTCGGATTCAAGACATTGACCTCCTCACATTGATTTGTTCGATTTGATTTCGATCTATGGTATTGTCGTTTCATTCGGAGACACTGCGCAGTATTTAGTATGTAGTGATAAGAGACTTTTAAAGTCAACATAAAATTGAGAACTGAGTTTTATTGTTGACGTGTACTGTGCGTCTTTTATCTTCTTAAATACCTTTGACTTTTATCTGGAACAGAGTGCATGCTATGTCTCGCCCTTGTTACACCTGTGATACCCTAACTACGCCCGCGAACCATGTTTGGCCTTCACCCGATGCTATCCCGCCCTTTCGAAATTAGTGCCCACAGTATAAGATGACACCGTCTAGGTTCAGTTCGCTTCAGTGGCGAAGCAAGGTATCCGTGGGCCCGGGTTGAAGAATGTGTGGATGGGCCACTATCATTCATTCCCTCCCACATATGATAAATATTTTGCGTGACAAAAAGTTTCCAGTAGTTTGTAAGTATCATACAATTACTAAAAGTCATTCCAATGTAAGTTCATAAGCACAGTTGACAGTACACGTATCATTTAAGGCCCAGTTTAAGTACTGTTTAGCGGCTGATTTTGTTGAAACTATACCTGAACTCTAATGTACTGTCCGCCCATATTGAAAAAAACATCATTGCCTTGGCATCGTAAGTTATTTAAAGAAAGATGGTGATATTTTTATTACGTTAGAGTATTTTTTCAGTCCATCCTGCAGACTTCCGTTTCTCACAAATATGAAAACCTAAAAATGACAAATTTCTTTTTGGGTAGTTCGTCACCGGAGTTCATAAAACAAATGTCGTTGTGCTGTCCAGATGACACCCTCGTTAACCGTGGTCCTCATAAACAATTGACCTTTACATCATCTGCCCTAAAGATTGCAAGGTCTAATAGGGAAACATTATTATTACCTATGGGGGTCGTGATATGTATTCAAGGAATAGACGTTGTCCTCAGAGTCAGAAAGTCTTCGCCAGTCTGTTTGACAAGCATTCAAAGAACTCAATATTAAAATGTCACCAAGAGAATTTAAAAAAAAAATTGGGTAGCGTGGCTTTAAACTAAAGATAAGCCACGTCAAAATAAGAAAAAAGCGTTATTCATTTTTTAATAATTACATCAATTTTTTTTTCTCTTGCCTCAGACATGCTACTAAAGCATGCATACAATTCATGACCATTTCTAATCCCTTTTTGTGGGCATATAGAAGAAGGAGGGAGAAGACTGGGCGTTAGCTACACACACTCTCCCCAAATCAAGCGTATTGAGAAGTCCGTGCATTTTCATGCCGCAGTGGAACGTTACATCGACAAATCGCATAGTCCACGTTATAACGCCACGTGCCATAGACATGCTTAATTGTCACGACACATTGAAAGATGTTTGTCTAGAATAGTGATGGATTTTAGTAAGTGGATGCCCTGAGGAGAATGCTCACGATGGCCTCTACCCTCTTTAATCTTCGTTGATCAGGGAACATGAAAAGGACCAAGATGCCTGTGTGTAGTCGCTGAATGAACTCTTTATGTTGTGTCTGTTGTATTTATGTGTATGTTTCTGTTGTGTTGTCTTTTTATGAGAAAAGAATCCTTGTAATCACAACAATTAGTATACATTCAATCTAACAGAATGCCCTACTTGAGAAGCAAGAAGTGAATTATCAACGTCATCTCAATTTCTTTATTATTTGATATTCAGTTTGAATACTTTGTTATTTTTTTTTTTTTTAAATTTTAACAGCTCCCTTTGAGTGTGAGCCATGGACATCTTCACTGGTTTACACTGCCACAAAGCCGGCACTGGATTAGATCGAGTAACTTATACACAATATTATCATTTCAATACTTAAGTAAACATTAAACTATCTTGAGAGCATAGTGTAGCGTTCTATCCTCCCCCCCCCCTCCCCAATTAAAACTACTGGATAAAAGTTACTTGATAGTATAAACATTTATCACTACGCCCTGATAAGCTGACCTATCTGTTGTTGTTGCTAGTGGTGTCTGCAAATGGAAAGAGGGGGGGGGGGGAGCTCGACGTAAGGTGTGTGTATTTGTCCTTGATCTACAGGTCATGACCTTATGTCAGAGTTATTAGGGCACCACTTATTCTCTTGTCTCTTATCATCTTATAAATTATAGACGATCTTACCAAAACAAAGAGGAGATAATTACGTCTTAGACGTAGCCCTGAGCTAATCAAGTCTCTACACGGATCCGCTTCTTAATGTAATCCACTTTTAGTCTCTTTCGTATTGGTAGCTCTCTTTGACCTGTTTCTGTCCCGTGTAGGAAACTTATTAAACGCTGTTTTGTCATGTGTCCATGTTTTGTAACAAAGCATGAACAAATTATTTAGCCGATCTGACCTATTGGCTGTTTATATTCTATCTGTTTCATGCCTCTCTTATGCAGTTGTGTGGAAGCGTGGTCGAGAGGCTAAGTACGTTTGAACTTAGCTTGGCTACCTACGAAGGGGGCTCGAGGTTCGACACCCGACTAAAGCAAAGTTTGTGTTTACTGAGCGCCTAAAGGCAGCACGGAAAACCTTCTCCCACACACCCCCTCCTCCCCCCACAGGTCCACAACTGAGATTGGACCATAGAGCTCTGAGCATGCTATAAAGCATGAAAAAGTAGCGCTATATAAAAGCTATAAATGTAAACATAGAGTTGAAGCTAGAAGATGAAACAAATGATACATACATATATTAAACATAAATGAATAACAGCACCAGGGACCAAGTTTTTCAGAGAGAAAGTAGTGAATTAAAATGCTACAAAAATAAGGGCATGCGCCGACCGAGGCTTGAACCTGTGACTCCGGATTCGACACCACCGCCTATGGATAACGCACCAAGCGAAACTAACCTTTAGACCATCGGAATGTCAAATGACGTTTCGCTTGGTGCGCCTCTGCGGACCATTTGTCTCAATTCTAAAGATAATAATAAAAAAAAAACATGGGACATCTCATCTCCTTTCGGGGTGCAATAATCACCAGCAAGCTTCTTCCAGGCGTCTTTGTTTTGGGCGAGTCTGTCCAACTGTCCCCACGTCTTTAACATCTGATTGGCTTTTGCTTTCAAATCTCGATGTCATGTTGTTTGTTTTTTTGGCTGCCCCTTCTTCCCTTTAAGTAGTTCAAATAATAGCTTCAGATTTTGGAGGCAAGCTTGTAAAATGTTTGTAAAATGTTTTACATGTTTCGGATGTTCCTTAAGAGATGAAGACAATTACTTCCTAGTCCAAACCTCCCGCAGGATGACGGGGGATGGTAGCGGGCAGGGTTTGAACCATGGACCATCGATAAATCTGAACGACAGTCCAGCGCGCAAACCGCACGACCAGGCAGCCATCCTGAGGCCTATCCATCGCTAGAGATGAGTAGCTGTGGCAAAGGAGAAAGCAGCCGCCTGTTGACAAAGAAAGACAAGGACTATGCTCAACAAAATTGTTTAAATTTGGCCGAAAAATCAAGAACAATTTTCAATTAACTTTCCCCCCAACCACTCTTCAACTCCCTTGACCCTTGACATAATGTCTTCGTTTCTAGACTTAAGATTGTTTTGTTTTTCTTTTTTTTGTCTGTGGAGGGATGATGAGTAGGTCGATGTTATCTTGACTTAATGTCAGAAGTTATCGGCCTTGTTTTTCTTTTGCATTGTAGACTAAACTGTCTAAACTAAACATTCAACATTTCTGTATTCAAATTTCAGCTCGAAAAAAAATATCAACCTACATAAATGTGAAAAAATGTGAATAGAGAGAGGGGGGTTGCGGGGATATTGAGGTTAAAAAGGCCAGGTATTGACTGTCACGTTCAACAGGTAACTCGATATGACACTACATTTTTAAAAATCAAACATTGAGTGCAAACATGTCTACGGAAATTGTAACCACAAGACGTCATCAGTTGAAGGCCATGAACCAAAATGTATAACAAACAAAGTGTCCTTTTCACCGTCAGGTTTCTCATTATACAAAATTGCTTCGATTGTTGAGAAATATAAAGGCTATATCGGAGGTCCTCAGGGCTTGCAAAGACCTTCCTTCAGGGAACAGTACCAGGAAGAAGAAGACAAAGAAAGTGATAGGAAGACAAAATCAAAGAATTGAAGTGTTATTGAAAGCGATTCTAATCTTAGCAAAAGACAGAGAGGAATAGAGAGAGGTGTTAAAAGATCATAGGGGGTGCCCCAACGGTAGAAAAGACTAACAGACGTGACTCTAAAACTCAAAGAGCACAAGATCCAATCTTTCTGGATTTTAATATAAAACATTTTATCCCAAACTGTGTTCCGCGGAAACTTAGTGTCCCACGACGCCGGTATAGGCATTCTTTAAACAACTGGTACAATCAAATGTATGCCTCCAGATGAATTAATCTTTCTAAACAAGAAAAACACACACACACAAATAGTTTTTAAGAAAACAAAGCTTATATTAAGTGTAATTGTATCAATTAGTTCGGATCAGCCATGTAATTGTATTTATAATTGACTTCTAACATAATAAATCTGTGCTTTTAGGAATATTTTACCAATGGTTTTTGTTTAGCTTTTTGTTTCTTAATGCGCTATCATTCTATCACTGGTCTGGACCAGTTGGAAAAGGGGGAGGGAAGAATGGGGTCCTCAAGGGGAATAATTCAACTCATACCACCAGATCTGTCCAATATGATTTCTTTCCCTTGTTCAAGATACCAAACAAAATAATTAATTACCAATAGTTAATTAACTAATTGATTAAATTGTTTTAACTGATTTTTGTGTTGTCAGGTAAAAGAAATAATTGTGCGAAATTTCAGCTTGATCCGAGATTGGGTGTGGGAGAAATAACGTGTACAAACTTTTTACCAGACAGACAGAGTGAGTTGATATATCCTTTGTAAAAATAAGCTAAGTGTTCTCTAAATACTCAGAATATGCGATGTGTTCCGTTAAAGAAAAAGGATGGGAAACCCTGAAATAAAGTATTGTAAAGACACTATGGCCTCATGTGAACATAAGCAAATAATAAGATGTGAGTCTATATATAAGCACGAATCCACATCGCACATGAGACTTTGGTGTTAAGGATAAAAGAAAAATATGCAGTCTCATTCAAGGAACAAAGTTCTTTCACTATGTTTTTGTTTTTAAAAGCCAGATATTGATTATGTAATATTTTAATTTGCCCACTATTACGTTATACGGATGTATGCAAACGCGACATGAAGCTCTTCAAAATCGACACTGGCAACTGAGAAGAGGTAGCACTGGACAGATCCTCATGGAGAGAGAGCATAAAGGAAGGGTCAAAGATTGCAGATGTCATACACAACAGAAGCAGCAAGAAGGGTGAAAATGCAACGGCGCCTGGTGATTATATATGCCCAACCTGCGATCGCAGCTGTGTATCAAGGATTGGCCTCTTTAGTCACACAAGAAGTTGCAAAGGGAAAAGATCGTCTCTCGAGACGTTAAATGCCACAGAATATTTTAATTAATACCATGGAATGCAGTAAGGAACTATCTACGAAGAGATAATATTTTCAGATAAACTCAACGCTGTCTTTAACAACTAGACTGTTGGTGCAAATAGCTGGTTGGATAACGCAATGATGTTCATAGCTGTTGTGACGACGTCCTGATTTAGGACAAGCTGTCCTAGATCTGGATGTGACAAATAAAGAGTGTGTAGTGGACACAACTAGATTTACAGGGGACAAACAAAGAGTGTGTAGTGGACACACCTAGATCTAGATGTGACAGACATAGAGTGTGTAGTGGACACACCTAGATCTAGAGGTAACAAACAAAGAGAATGTAGTGGACACAACTAGATCTAGAGATGATAAATAAAGAGTGTGTACTGGACACACCTAGATGTAGAGGTGACAAGCAAAGAGTGTGTGGTGGACACGCCTAGGACTAGATGTGACAGACTAAGAGTGTGTAATGGACACACCTAGATCTAGAGGTGTCAAACAAAGAGTGTGTAGTGGACACACCTAGATCTAGATATGACAGACAAAGAGTGTGTGTACTGGACACACCTAGATCTAGATGTGACAAACAGAGAGTGTGTAGTGGACACTCCTAGATCTAGAGGTGACCAACAAAGAGTGTGTAGTGGACACACCTAGATCTAGATGTGACAGACAAAGAGTGTGTAGTGGACACACCTAGATCTAGAGCTGTCAAACAAAGAGTGTGTAGTGGACACACCTAGATCTAGAGGTAACAAACAAAGAGATTGTAGTGGACACACCTAGATCTAGAGGTGACAAACAAAGAGATTGTAGTGGACACACCTAGATCTAGAGGTGACAAACAAAGAGTGTGTACTGGACACACCTATATCTTGATGTGACAAACAAAGAGTGTGTAGTGGACACACCTAGATCTAGAGGTAACAAACAAAAAAGTGTAGTAGACACACCTAGATCTAGAGGTGACAAACAAAGAGTGTGTAGTGGACACACCTAGTTCTGGATGTAACAAAGAGAGAGTGTGTAGTGGTCACATCCAGAAGAAGGTGGGCAGCTTAAACAATGGCAACGACACATTTTGGAATAATTTGATACAAGTGTGGCTGAAAACAGAAAAAAGATTTATACATTAAAAATTAATAAAGGGGTTATGAATGTGCTAAACAGGAGCTTGGGTATAAATATTAATCTATTGAAGGGTACTTTTAATTAAAAGATTTGAGAAACGCTGGATGAATACATGAGACTTATTA
The DNA here is from genome assembly GCA_030265305.1 of Biomphalaria pfeifferi. Classification (NCBI taxonomy): domain Eukaryota; kingdom Metazoa; phylum Mollusca; class Gastropoda; family Planorbidae; genus Biomphalaria; species Biomphalaria pfeifferi. The sequence continues at coordinate 173,706 of JASAOG010000359.1, forward strand.
CCTTGAAGATTTCCCTCTCTCTATCCTCTCTCTCCCTCTCTCTCTCTTCCTCTCTCTTTCTTCCTCTCTCTCTCTCCTCTCTCTTTATCCTTCTCTCTATCCTCTCTCTCTCTTTCTCTCTCTCTCCTCTCTCTCTCTCCTCTCTCTTTATCCCTCTCTCTCTCCTCTCTCTCTCTCCTCTCTCTTACTTCTCTCTCTCCCTTTCTCCCTCTCTCATCTCTCTCTCTTTCTCTCTTTCTCCTCCTTTTTCTCTCCCTCTCTCTCATCCCTCTCTCTATCTCTATCTTCTCTCTCCATATTCTCTCTCTCTCTCTCTCCCTCTCTCTCTCTTTCTCTCTACGTGATTCACATTCTATCATTTTCATTTCCTTTCCCCACTCATCTCGTCTTTTTCTCTCTTCCCTCTTTCTCTCTCATTTATTCATTCTATCTTTCTTCCTCCCTCTCTTTCCACCTTTATCTCTCTCTCTCTATCTCGCTTACTTTCTGTCTGTCTCGCTTTCCCTCTCTCTGACACTACCTACAGTTGATAAGTACCCAAATCTACTATCTAGTAATGACAAATCACTTTTTAGTTACTGGGAAGTCTCTACATGTATTAGACAACAAAACGTAGTTCGATTTATACCGCTGTACTATAGAGTCTGTTTTCTTTGACTAGAAATACAACAATCATTTATAATTTACTATAAATGGACATTGTTTAGTAGTGTTGAAATATAACTGTTGTCTTTGTACTGTCTGTAGATTGGTCACAATGCCCAAGTCCTTCAAAGTGAAAACACTGGACGAGGTAAAGGTCGAGGAAGGTGGACAGGGAGCGTCACTCACCAGGTAACGTCGATGTACACCTGTTTAACTGGGTGATGTTGTGATGTACACCTGTTTAACTGGGTGATGTTGTGATATACACCTGTTTAACTGCGTGATGTTGTGATGTAAATGTGTTTAACTGGGTGATGTTGTGATGTACACGTGTTTAACTCTGTGATGTTGTGATGTATGCATGTTTAACTCTGTGATGTTGTGATGTAAACCTGTAAACTGGGTGATGTTGTGATGTACACGTGTTTAACTCTGTGATGTTGTGATGTATGCATGTTTAACTCTGTGATGTTGTGATGTAAACCTGTAAACTGGGTGATGTTGTGATGTACACCTGTTTAACTGGGTGATGTTGTGATGTACACCTGTTTAACTGGGTGATGTTGTGATGTAAACGTGTTTAACTCGGTGATGTGTTGATGTACACGTGTTTAACAAACACATTCAACGCGTCTTTCTTAGTTTTATCTACAATTTATTTGTTTTTGGAGATTCTTGTAGTTTTGGCTGTGTAGGTTCCTACCTTACCTAGGACTATGGGACATGCGATATTGTCACTGATGGTACGCAAAGTCTATTGAACTCTATTTGCTTGATTGTTGGTGCAATAGATATTTATTTATATGACGTAAGCAGCATTTATATGATAGTTGAGATAAAACTAGATGAAGAAATCGAATTATCTGAACAAATAAAAAGTTGGAAGGTTGGGAAAAAAACTTATAAAATTTCCTTTAAAGAATCCCAAGTAACTAAATAGTGAATTGTCATAACTAGATAGTAGATTGAGGAACTTATCAACTGGAGGTAGTGTCAGAGAGAGAGAAAGTGAGACAGATAGAAAGTTAGTGAGAGAGAGAGAGAGTGTGGAAGAAGAGGGAGGAAGAAATGAAAGAGTTAGAGAGTAGGATAGAATGAATAAATGAGAGAGACAGAGGTGAGAGGGGGGGGGGAAGGAAATGAAAATGATAGAAAGTGAATCACGGAGAGAGAGAGAGAGAGAGAGAGAGATAGAGAGAATGCGAGAAAGAGAGAGAGAGAGAGAGAATGCGCGAGAGAGAGAGAATGCGAAAGAGAGAGAGAGAGAGAATGAGAGAGAGAGATGGTACGTGTGAAAGTAACATGACTTCAGACTTTACAGACTACAGTTATCTTGAGTAGTTTCGATTCGTTAAATTATAAAATAGTTTGTGTGCTTTTATCTTATCTTATTTTATCTTATCTTATCTTATGTCATACAGACGTTGCTTCAAAAAAAAAAAGATGATTTTATGTGTGCTTGTGTTTGAGTTCTTATGTGTGTGTTTGTGTGTCTCTATGTGTGTTTCTAAGTGTGAATGTGTTTTAGTGTGTGTGTTAGTATCCTTGCGTCTGTGTGTATTTCTACGCGTCTGAATTTATTTGTGCATGGGAATATATGATGGTGCTTTGCATCCTGGTGTCTGCCCGAGTGGTATGCGTTCTGTGCCAAGTGGGTTTCTGTTACATATGAGGTAGCTTTTAAGAGTACCCCATGTAACATAATAATGGGGATTGATTCTAAAAGAGCACCCCATTCAACATAACAAAATGTTGATCAATTAATTTGCCTATTAGCTGGTGTTGCCAAAAAAGATTCAATTAGAATTATAGCTAGATTTAGGTGTTTTAGATAAACAGATCAGCGTGTGCTGGCACGTTCGTCCAATGGTCCATTGGTCCCTTCTTCTAACTCCTAGGTTATTTAAATATATTAAATATACATAAATTAAATAATATTAATATATACAATTAAACTAATGTATGCAAAACAAGAGCTTAAAGTCGCAGGTAAAAATATATACAAAGTTTATTTACATGAATAAAATAAATGTGTAAATAAATGGCCATCAACTCACAGGCCTTCAACACAAAATAAACAAATGTTACACATTTAAAAATAGTATTGCAATCCTCCCTAGTCATATGTTACAACTAAATATACAATCTATTGTCAAATCCGGGAAATCACACATCAGTGTAAACAAACATGCAGGTCACATGCATCAGGTCAACACACGACCACTTTTGGCCACTCTAGGGACACAGGTTTCAGGCTGACACAGACACTTTCAGCCAGAAAAAACAATACAAAAGGGTCATGATGAACTATAAGCGTCAGGGAAAAATATGAGGCTATAAGCTTCATAGAATTCCATCTATAGACATCCCTTCGGTAGAGCCTATCTGATGATTCAATACAGAATTGAATCCCTCAGAAACAAGGCTACAAAAAATAGGTCACATTTTGGGAGTACCCCAGGATGCATAACATCAGACTAAAATATATTACCTGGAAATCATTTGAGGCTATATCTACTAATTAATACATTATATGAAATACAATAATGACTAAGGATATACTTAGTCCAAAGATCTCCAGAGCAGGGCACACCTCTCCCGAGTACCCCAAAACACACGACCAATAATTAACAAAAAAATATTTACAGTTCAAAACACAGGTCCAGTGGTCAAGCTGGTAACTCAGGAGCAAGAAGCAACTAAACAGTCTACAAGTTCTTATAAAAACCTCTTAAGAGGAATCACTGCTGTCATCAAAATTACTCAAAAAAAAAAAAAGTTATTTCCCCATTTTGTCACAGTTTCCAACTTGTTGATCTACGGGTAGATAGATATAAGTTGATTTAATTCCCAGGTCCCCCCCCCACACCTCAACAGTATAAACCAAAACAAAGCGTAACTAATAGTATTTAAATCTATGGCTTGCTAAACATCGACTAAATGCCATTTAACTGAACATCAATGGACCTCATTCACCAACCGTAAACAAACAACATTTAGTCACGTGATAATATTGATAAAATAATGAGAAAAAAAAACTTATTACGTGACAGCCTTAGTGTATTACGTAATTTGTATAGAAGAGATAGAGAATCACGTGGCTAAATGGTGTTTGTTTACGATTGGTGAATGAGGTCCATTGGCCTCACGAATGCCACAAGCCAATGCCAAGGGTGATAGTAACGCGTCCAACAGATCAAGCTTGACCCTCGCAGAGTCCCACGCCTGCGTCCTCAATACTGGAGAGGAAACAACAAAAGAAAGCTGAAGCGAAATATCCGCCATTAGCAAAAAAAAACAACAACAGAAGCAATGAAGCAATGACATCAACATAGCGCGTCCTTAGGAACTAGTGCACAAACCATTATGGTGCATAAAAGAAAGCATCAAGCAAGAAAGCAACTTTAGATGCGCACGACACTCTGGACTGTCATATCGGTGGTTCCGTGTTCGAACCCTGGCTACCGCAAGTCCCTGCCGATTGAAGTTTGGACTAGAATGCCATGCTCTTCCAAGTTTTAAGCAACACCTGAAACTTTTCAAACGAACAAAACAAACGCGTTTCTAAGCAACAAAAAAAAAGAAAACAAAAACATGTGAATTTATTAGGTCAAAAGCGTTTTATTATTATAGGCTTTAGATTGTTATGTTACATCAAAACTAAACACAACACAACATACTGTTACGAATCTCACTATCCAGGCTCTCTGCAAACTGCACCTTACACCACCAACTTAAAGAACTTTTGTAATAGATTGGACTAACAATAATAAGTCTGCGAGAAATTTTAACAAAACTTTAATCAACTCACTCTGTCTGTTTGTCTGTTTAGCCGACACTTAATCTCGAATCACGATGATATTTTGCCATTATTTCTTTTTCCTGACAAACACAAGAATCAATACAAAAAAAAATCAAACAATTAGTTAATTAACTATAATAATAAATTACTTTATTTCGTAAGGGAAAGAAATAGTACTCGACTGAAGTGGTGGTATAAGCTGAATAAGTCCCTTTTGTATGAGGCTGCCATGTCAAACATGAAATAAAAACAATAGATAACTATACAATCTTACGCGTAGGACGTAATCATCTTCTTTTTTGAAGTAACGTCGGTATTATATAAGATCTTACAATATTCATACACTCTTCGCTAGCAGAGTGGTTACCGCGTTGGTTCGAGAAGCCCACAAGCTCGAATTCAGGTCGTTCCCTTTTATTGTTTCATTTTTTTTTCTTTTCTAAATGCTTTTTAATAGGTAGTCTAGATGTATGACAAATTTAATCGCGTGACTGATCGAAACTTATAGAATCAAGTACGTTTAATATAAGATAAGATAAGATAAGATAACTTTATTGATCCAAACAATTCGAATATCAGTTCGACTACAATTGACAATCTCAGCGTAACTATTGTACAATAACAATATAGCACTGACAAATCCAGGGGGGGGCGGTAGGGGCGATCGCCCCCCCCCCACTCGGCGGACGAATTTTAGTATAGAATTCACACAATTTGCATACGAAATTATTACTTATGCTAATAATATATGCTAATTATTTTATATTTCGACCTATTTTTAGATTATTTCGCCCCCCCCTCTAGTATGTTGGCCGATTTGGTGGGGTCGGGAGGGGGCGATGGTATTAATCCCGCCCCCCCCCATACACTTTCGAGTGGGGGGGGGGCGGTCCAATTTATTTTAAGAATTCACAGCTTGCTAACAGAATCCATTAAATATCTGTATGATTAAAACTTGTTATTGATATTTTAACCGATCTGTATATTATGTCGTTCCCTGTTTGCCGATTGTGTGTGTGGGGGGGGGGGGGGCGAATACCTCTACTGCCCATCCCACCTAAACCCTTTGAGTGGGGGGGGGGGGGCGGTCCTACTTTTATGGAGAAATCATAGTTTGTGAACAAAATTAGTTGAATATCTATATAATATAAACTACGTATTGATATGTGAACCCATTGTATATTATATCGTACCACACTCAAATCTCAAATTTTATCATTGTAAATTTAAATGAAAAAGGGTTGTACCAGGTGGGAGGGGCGATACATGCAATCGCATTCCCCCATTGGACAAACCAATAATTTTTCTTTTATTATTATAGTTAAGAAATTACAACATTTAAAAAATCTGTCACTAATATAATTTATATATGCTATTAATTAAATTCTTATATCGAGTTGCCCCACCCCTATTCTTTAATGCCAAATGCAATCTTTAGCAGAAAATATCAAAGGAGCGAGGATTGCTCTTTTTACTCTACCGCCCCTCCCATTTCCACACAGAGTTTATGTAATTTCACAAGAATTTATCTAAATTATTTTAAGAAAGACTTTGCATTGGAAAAGTTAGAATTCAAACGTAATTTTTTAGTATAAGAGTCATGATTGAGATGAGTTCTAAACCCGAATAACTATTCCATAGTCGACTTTTACCAACCTTTACTCAATCTGATATTTTTCTAGCTAAATAAATTTGGGACTACAACTCACAACTTGTACTTCTATTTTATTGAATATTATTCAGCGATCCTCAAAGCCAAAATCTAAATATGTGGGGTATCTTATCTTTTTAAGGAACAAATCGGTTTTATTTGCAATGTATTAAGGGCCTATAAATTCGTATTAGAATATTTTTCAAGTACAACATAATTCAAAAGTTCCTTTTTAATAGTATGAATAATGAGATTTAGGTCAGGAGAATGCGTTTCTGCAGTAAAGAATGCAAGAAAACGTTTTTGGCGTCGGGGCTTCGCACGAACCCCACTGATGAATAATGAGCTGTACTTGTCAGGAGAATGCGTTTCTGCTGTCGAAAATGCAAGAAAACGCTTTAGGCGTCGGGGCTTAGCCCCAAACTTCATTGATGAATAATGAGTTGTAGATGTCAGGAGAATGCGTTTATGCAAAGGGTTAAGGTTTTCTGGGCGTTAGTGTTTGGAAAAAAATCGCCCCCCCCCCCACTCCAAAGTTCTGGATCCGCTAGTGCAATATAGATGCACGATATGCATGCATATACGAACAACGTTCACACACGATAAAAAAGAGACATACACACTCATAACCAGCACTTTATAAATAGACTTATATGTCCTTCTTGATGACAGAATGTTAATTTTTAATGTTGGCCATCCAGGGACTATTATTACTGAATGTTTTTAATTTTCTTCTTTGATATAATTATGTTTTTCACAAAACTGGATGTACGCTTTTCTTTAAAAAAAATAAATATTTTCCCCTCAGTGCGCTAAGGCCCAATCATTTTGTGGTGGACCAATTGTTCGTGGGGGGGGGGGGGGGGGGTATTTTTTATTAGAAGTTGTCCGATCTAACTTTTTAAAAACAATTAAAAAAACAAAAAAGCTGCTCAACTCTAATTCGAGGATGCAAGCACCCATGATGACTAACACATTGGCAGCCGAGCGAAAAAAAAACAAACAAGTGCTTTTCATAATAGAAGGTTTTATAGTTATCCATTCTTAGTTTCAAACTTTTAGAAGACGACCTGAATTTCTAAACAAGGCTTATCTCCCTTTAGCTGGTACTGTCTCTAAAGAAACAAAAAATGCGACTAATTGATAAAATAATTATTTTATTTATTTTTTTTTTTGTTATTCGTGAGCTGTTTGGGACAAGAATTTTTTTTGTGTGTAAAGTTTTTAACTTTATGCCAGAGTGAGAAGGGGTAGAAATAACGTGTACCAAATGTGTACCAGACGGAAAGACTGTTAGTGGATATAAGATTTGTAAAAAACAAAACAAAACAAAACAATCTTGCATTTCGTACAAATATAAATACCACTAAGAACAAATACTTTTTTATTTGTACAATATCTCTCTTTCAACTCATAACTTCAAAGTACCTGGCTGGACACGGATCTCGAAATCATCAGTTAAACGATTTTCTAAAAAATGTGACAGTTGGTGTATAGCGTTGGGAAAAAAACTACCTCTTTAACCACACTGAGAAAACTCTAAGCCCGACAGCGAGAATACAGCAGAGTATAGAAATAAATAGATTTACATTTGGCTAGAGAACTTAATCTTAAAACGGGTTACAATGTCTTTGGGTATTTCCGCATTTTACTCAAGAGTTTAATAAATTAGTGTTCAGGAAAATTGTGCGCATCGTCTTCTAGGTCTAGATCTAACGGTCTGTTATTGGAATATTATAAAGTGTAGATCTATACATCCGCGTTAACTCGGTTCTTATTCAGGGGGGGGGGGGGGGGGATGTAGTTACATTTTCTAAAATCAATCATTCATCAGATATTGAGAGCAAATGAATTGGGCTATAAGATGTCTAAACGAGGTATTGTCTTTCAAATTTTTAAAAAAAAAAGTTTTTAAAACTCTTTTTAATGTTTCAAAAATAAAAAACTTTACATTCTTTTAGATAATACCCTAGCCGCCTTGTTCTAATATTATGCACATTTCTATGAAAGCATTTAAAACAATAAAGGTAAAAACTAGAAGGGGCGAGCTGTGATTATTTTCCGCTGGGCCGTCGTGACATATTTCAAACATTACAAAGAAAAAAAAAAAAAAAGGAAAAAAACACAGGGTTCATCTCCCTTCCCCTACCGAAAACTCCAAGCACGTGCTATTAGTGTGCCGACTCGCGCTGGTCTCGTGAGCGGTGACTTCGATCAATACACAGCGGCTATCACACACCCGGGAACCGGACCATTTCGGGGGCGTGGACCTGATTTCACATATCATTGCCATAGTTGCGATTTCTTTGTAGTCTGTGTTGTGTCGGTGTGTATAGCGATGTGTAATTAGACTTTTCAATCTAAAAAAATAAGTTTAATTTAGCTTTAAAACTATATAACTAGTTTGTAGTTGCAGCTTTCAAACCATAGTAACCTGTGTATGTGTTAAAGAATATATTATTAAGGCTAGTTTTTTATTCCGTATGTTTCACAGTAATGTTGGAGTATGACGTCACGACACTAGCTATGTAAGATAAATCTTTTTTAAAAAAAATTCCATAATAGTTTTCAAGGGAGACAATTCTAATGACAAAATTGACGTCAGCTGTGTTCAATAATTTATGTTTCCTTTTTTGGGAGATTGTCACAGAAAAATCTAACAGATGGACCTGGAAATTCCAAATAATGGCACACCACGTTGCGTATTTCTACATTGATGTTTTTTCAAATAGTGTTTAAAGGGACATTTTACATTCTCTTCCTACAAAAAAAAGATAAAACTGTTTTATAAATGTAATATATTCTGATGTAGATGCTAAAGATAAAGTGTCGCAAACATAAATCGTGACATAACTATCGGAATTTTTCGCGAAGGGAGTTTTTATGTTGTCACTTTTTGAGTCCTTTGCATGTAGTGTATTATTTGTGACAAAGGCAAGCTTTGAAGAAATTATATTATCATGGCTGCTTGGTCCCAGCTAATGTGGATTGTCATTTGGTAGTAACTATAGCCCCTGCACACTGCCATCTTCCGTCGCCCTTCAGGAAGTTTGAAGTAGGATTTGATTTAATCAGAACCATGTAAAATTTAAAAATTAAAAAAAAAAAGTTTATAATTGTAAACAAATTTTAAGTGCACATATCTTTTACTCGTGATACTGTTAAGTCATGTTTGGTTTGTCGTATTGTATTGCAATGATAAGCTTTTATTCTTGGTGTTCGATCTTGAAATGTTATAGTTAAATAGCTTTTATGTAGCGCAACTTTCATGGTTTTAGCATGCTCAGAGCGCTAAGGTCCAATCTCTTTTGTGGACCAGTGGGGGAGAAGGTTTTCTGTGCTGCCGTTAGACGCTCAGCAAGCATATCTCTGCTCGAGGTGGGTTTTGAACTGGAGCTACCTTATATGCTGCAAAGCCCAAGCCAATCGGCTCCAACTTTCAGTCACACATTATTGTGATCATCCTAACCTGGATTTTGTTGTGACATTAACTGAATGCCATTATATACGCTTTAATAAGACATCGGTTTATGTTTACGTGTAAGTCTACTGATAGTCTAGTGCGACTTACAAATACTTTAATACACAATAGGTTTAATCTCTCATTAGTATTCTTTTGTAGTGTGTTTGTTAAATATAAATATAGTTTCGTTTAAGATTCATGTCAGCAATCTTTTCATTTCTTGTAAATAGCTTGCCTTTACATTGTTTATGATATATTTGAATTCTATAGCTCTTTAGAGATCTACTATATCAACAGTGGTCCACCGTAAGCTAATGTTTTGTGTTATTTTCAATGGCTATAATCTGACGCGTAAATTCAGCACACTGTGTTCGTTCAGGTCACTGGCTATCTCTGTGTGTGTTTATTGTGTGTCACACCGTAGAATCAACATCGGGAAAATCCGATTCTTTTTTGTTTCTTTTAGTAACCTCTTAGTTTATATAGGTCACATTTTTATGCCGCAAGTTATGATTCGTGTTGGTGTGTTCTTTCTTGTTCGGTACACTTACACACTCACTGCAGTGGAAACGTAGACCGAGTCGCTCGTTCTGAAATGAATTTGTTCCTGAATGGATATTTTAGGCTAGTTCCAAGATTAGGACCTACTCAGTTTGACACATGTGTTGTTTAGAAAGAGTCTTGTCTTAATTTGGTTTTTTTCTCTTTAAGCACCTGTTTCACATTTTATTAGGATAGTCTCTTGTCTTGTCACATAACCTATATTTTACTTTCAACGGTATGTGCATGCACAAGATCTAGATGTTGACTTTATTATAAGTTCGCCGTTGTCTCCGATGTATGAAAAGTGGTACTGTGAAGGCATGTTATTGTTTTTACTAACTTGCAGTTGTCCATATGTTGGCCATTTGACGGACGTTTACTTACTGATTCACTTATCTTCTTCCCTAATGCCATTAGAGAATGAAATCGGTTGCCTGAATCAGCCAGGATAACTAACGACTTAGCAGAGTTTAAGTCATTGATTAACATGCATGACTAGTTTGACACGTGTAATGCCTAGGACGTAATTATCTTCCTTTTTTTTAAAGTAACGTCTGTAAAACATAAGATACGAAAATAAGACGAATCACAGACGTCCATTAAGAAGACAATTACGTCCTACGCGTATATACGCGGTAGCTGCGCGGTTAAGAGCTTGACTTCCTTACCGAGGTTCCGGGTTCGAATCCCGGTGAAGACTGGGATTTTTAATTTTGCGATCTTTTTTGCGCCTCTGAGTCCACCCAGCTGACATTAGTTGGGGAAAGTAAAGGCGGTTAGCCACATGACAACCTCGTTTACCGTTGGCCACAAAAACAGATGACCATAACGTGCCTGATCCTTTCTGTCTAGCTGCCAGAAATTCGTCCCTCCTGTTTGGGCAATCGAGAACCTTCCAGACTTCCCGTCATGTGCTACAAGTGTTCACTTGGACTTGATCCATTCATAAATCCTAACTTTTGCACTCTCGTATGTTTGCGCTCTCGTATGTTTGCGCTCCTCTGGTGGGTCTAGAAGCGTTCCTAGCTTCTCCAAACTGTCTGCCTTCTCGTTTCCTTTGATTCCACACTGCTAAGGAATCCATTGCAACATCTTGGACCAGATATTTCGTAGTGTGGGCATAACCGTGTCACTATTGTGCTACTTTACATTAATGGTTTCTTACATTAAATGTTTCATTGGAAGGAACTGATGACGCAATATTCATTAGTGTTGTCCTTTTCTAATGTCGTGTATGTCAAGTCAAAGCTTATCTCTATCGTGCTCTATTCTAACATTGTGTCATATGACATAGATTGCTGTCTTGTTCACGTGTTATGTTGGCCCAAGGCCAAACTTGACATAATTAACCAAACGAAGAATTAGGAAATAATTATTAGGCATACAGTGTTAAATTCAGCAGACTATTTGTTACATTTTCTTTCGATGTGTAGGCTACGCTCCATGCTGCATACGAATAACATAAGAAAATTGCCATATAATGGTTTTCTTTGTTCAAACAAGTAATATGGACTATTTGTGATTTTGAAACATTCAGAAAAAGATAATACCCATTCGTACAAATCGCCATGTCCAGGACGCATAATGACAGTGACACTGACCGTCTTTTAGTGACGGAAAGAGATTGTCAATTAGACGATCACAACAATCGCCGTGGGTAAGTTAGCAACTAGGTCTGTATTATATTTAATTTGGTCATTATTTGCTTGAATTATTTTATTAAAAGTGTTTTTTATAAAAGCAGTACATGCATCTATTTATGCAATCTTAATCGTGGACCTTTACATTGAGACGCGATCAAATATGTTTGAAAATTGCCAACTAAAAGGATAGAAACAATAAAAAGTTGTGATATTATTATTACCTCGTTTATATCAGCTCACTTCATCTGTCTGTCTGGTCAAAACCATTTACAGGTCATTTCTCCCACTTCCCAGTCTCGGATCCAGTAGAAACTTTGCATAATTACTCATTGTCGATGACAACACATGAATCAATAAGATTAATAACCAATTAGTGTATCAATTAGTAATACTTAATTTGTTTCGTTTTATATGGAAAATGTACTCCATTATACAAACTTGTAGGCTTCTAAAGTAGGTGAAGAAATGTATATATCATCTGTAAAAGTAAGTAAAGTTCCCTTTTCAGACCTTGTGGTCTATAGGCAGATGATGTAAAGGTCATGTGCTTCTATCATATATAAGCAACCACTAAATGGGAAATGCATGTGTTACAAGCAAAATGTGAAATGTAGGCAATCTATTGGATACCTGAGTTTTTAGGAAAGTACGAAATGATTCTACATTTCCTACTTACCGAGGTTTTCTTTAGAATGATTAGTTTTGAGTCAGGCAAACTAAACAAAAAAAATAGAAAGATATTTATACATTAAAAAAAAAAGAAATGAACATCAGTATTTCTTAAGACTAAAACTAACTTTGTAGTCCCGTGTCTTCTTTACCCTAGGCTTGATTTTAATGTCAACTTACTAACTTGCTTAATCCTGTGTACCCCCAGGGGAGCATAGGGCCGCAACAACACCTCTCCACCGAACTCGGTTCTGAGCAGCTTTCTTTATGTGCTCCCATGTCATTCCAGTATCCTAAGCTTCACTGATGACTGACCTCTTCCAGGTTTGTTTGGGTCTTTCCACTTTCCTCTCTCCTTGTGGGTTCCAGTCAAGTGCCTGCCTTGCAACATTGGTAGCTGGTTTTCGCAGGGTGTGTCCTATCCAGCTCCATTGTCGTTTTGTAATGTCTTTGGCTATGGGCTTTTGTCTAGTTCTCTCCCACAAATCGATAGGAGTTATCTTTTCTGGCAACCTAATTCCTAATATCCGGCGTAGGCATCTGTTAACAAAAGTCTGGAGCTTTTCCATATTTTATTTAGTCACTATATAAGTTTTTGAACCGTATAGAAGGACAGACTTAACGTTTGTATTATAGATTCGTAATTTGTTATGTAGAGATAGTGCCTTTTAGCGCCAGATTGTTTGAAGAGTTGAAAAGGCAGAACTAGCTTTATTGATCCGAATTAGTATATCGTCATCAGCTCCGCCGTCTTTACTAACTCTACTTCCCAGAGAAGTGAAGTGGTCCGTTTCAAGGATGTTCTCTCCCTGTAGCACGATTGGGTTCTCATGTCTGTTGTTGATCCTCATAACTTCTGTATCTTTTTGTTGATTAGAAGTCCAGTCTTTTTCGCTATTTCTGAGAGTCTGGTCAGTTTGGTGTGAGCTTTTCGTTGTGTATGGGATTGGAGGCAGATGTCATCGACGACATCCAGGTCCTCTAAATGTTGTGTTTAATGTCCAGTTTCATTTAATAAATAATCCTATAACTCAACTTATCGTATTTGAAAATAGTAATGCACATTCATACTTATAAACGGGCACGACATGGCCTAAATTGTGCCGATGTGCCATAAACCCAAAACTCATAATTATAAAATTGTTTAGTTTTTGCCTAACTACACTAAAATGAGAAACTAAAAGATACCGATACATGAAGAGGTGGGCGTGTTAAACTATTTACATGCAACTGCTAAAGAGGATTACAGTAATTCATAACACTCTTAAAAGCTCCTCTTATTGAAATAGTCCTATACGTTTCTTTAAAACTACAATTATAAAATTAATATAATAGTTTTACAAATAGAGGTTCTCAAGTTATAAAGGGTAATCCAAATCTGATGATATTTGTATGGGGTTTTTTTTATTGCATTTCCCAACTTTTGCTTAATCTTTTATTTTTCTTATAAATTATTTTATGTGGATAACCCCTCTTTCCCCCCCCCCCCCCAACTACCCAACTGAGACTTACCAGACACCTTCATACTCCTTACAAAGTAAAACGCAAAATAATAAAATCGTACTTGATTTTTAAAATATTTCATGGAAAAAAATGTACGTTGGCCATAGGCTTTTTGCCTATCATGTTTCTCAGACTGTGACTTTTTACAACTGTTACGTCATTCCAACCCAAACAAAAAGTATGTGCCTCCATATCCGATATTTTCCTCCAATAGTTTTAAGTGGAAGCACCTCATTGGGTAATGTTATTCCAAGTTCTTTGTATTTTTATATCTGGGCGGAACTTAAAAATGTCAATTAGGTCAACCTGATAGTATGAACTTAAATGAGAAACTATCTAATTAGTATACTTTATTTTAAACACCATTTCGTTTTTGTTTTTTAAATAACCCTCTGAGGTCATAATAAAGGTCAGTCTCAAGATGTGTTTTATTTTTTCAATCACATATGTGTCAAAATTTCAATCAAAAATGAATTGCACTAAAGCCTTGTTTAACATTATTTTTAAAAAAAGGAAAAGAATTTGCGCTATTCAAATTTAGCTTTGTCATCATAGAAATCTTTGGGCCTTAGGCCTCTTTTCTTTGCCTCTTTTTTTGGGCTTTATATGTCTCTTTTTTTGGGCCCTCCTTCCTCTTTTGTGGGCTTTTATTTTTGTTTATTATTATTATTATTATAAGTTCTCACATTTCACAAATAGTAAAGTATAAAGAATTAAAATTAAACTTTGAAATATGATTAATCCATATACTTAATCAGTAATTAAAATAGTGAATCTACATAAACATCTACATAAAGGTAGAAAGTTCAAGATTAATGAAAACAAACAAAACTTGATCTGTCTTGTGAAGATTAGTCTCCGGACTACGTTAACAGACCACCAGCAGACAACGGTAATGTCTGTACTGGATGTGGCAAATTATGTAGATAACCCTTAGGACTGCGTTGTGACGTGAAATGTTGCACCTCTCCTTAATCTTCAGATTCAAGCCTTACTTTTTATATAGTACGTTTACAAAGGTACGAAAAATGTGCAGATGTCTAACAGAGGTAAAACTGTTGCATGCCAACTGATACAAGAAATATCACAATGAATGCAGCACAGACATATTTATTGAGAATCAAAACACAAGAATGTCAGTGTCTGTTTAAAAATAGGGTTATACACACACAAACATTCAACACTCAAACACACATACGTAATCACACAAACTTTCAACACACTCACAACGCACAGACACACAAAAACAACTATATGTTTCACTTTTTTCTTTCTGTCCACATACAGCAACACTTCGACCTTCTTCGTGACCTTGAGCATCCTGGTCACTGAGATGTGTGAGAGGCTGACCTACTATAGCATTTCCGCTGGACTCATTCTCTTCTGCACAAGTAAACTGGACATCGGTCAAGCGAACGCCACCACAATCAATCAGGTGTTTGGTGGTAGGTATCCTCTGGTTTAAAAACATTTACCCGTGACCACTTCCGAGACTACTTGCAGTGTATTATTACAAAGCTTATAGCAACTCTCGCTATCAGCTTGATTGGCGTTGGCATAGACAAGAGTCAACTAATTACTGGTAATTAATTACTTGGAGGCGCGGTGGCTGAGCGGTAAAGCACTCGGCTTCTGAACCGGGGAACGAGTCCTTTGATTTTTAAATTTCGAGATGTTTGGGAGCCTCTTCACCCAGATCTCTTTCTCTCTTTTTTCTCTCTTTTTTTTTGCATCGTTCTTCTTCTCTCCTACTTTTCCCACTAATTTACCTTTTTACACTTTCTCTCTATATCAGAAACGATCACAGCCAAGTGTTATATTTTATTGTTGTCTTTGTGCCATTTTAATAAACTATTCCGTTTAAGTTCTTCAAATTATTCCATCATTCAGATTGAAAAAATCCATGAGATACTCCTCATTGTTCCATGACTTCAAAAAAAAAAGTTTTAAATTAACACCAGGAGGAAGAGTGTCCCATTCAGCGCAGAAGAAAATAGAGTCCACAAGTATCACTGGATGACACAATTTGTTTTGAACCTACATTGTCGCATAGGGCAAACAGCGTGTCATTTAAAGTTTTAGTGTACATCCTCTCAGTATCTTCTCAGGCTAGGCCCATTGTCTGCGATGCTTACTACCACTTTTTGATTATAGGTAGTCCTTTTTAAGGACCCCCTTGTCTTTTTTCAGTGTTACAGTATGAACCTGATACTGATAAAGAATAATAGTGTTGTTGGTTTTGCACTTTGAAAATTCTATTTTATAATGGTATTTACTAGGATAAATAAACACATGTAACTCAGGGGGATGTCAAACCAATCTTCATCATATTATATACTATATGTCCCTGTTATTGTTTTTATTGCTGATGTATAGTTTATCTGCGTGCTTCTTAATTGACCACAGGCGGAAAAATGGTTATGCTTGTTTTTGATGTGGCAAACTATGTAGGTCACAGCTGGGGCAGCGTGACCAAGGGAAATACTGCATTCCTCATTCATCTTCGGACTCGAAGACAAGCCTTATTATAAGCGCGATGGTTGCCCGTTTGTGGATCAGTGGGGGTAGGCGGGTAACTGACAGGTCTCTGACAGTCTCGTGCTGAATGTAAGGGCTCAGTAATACAACTCAGCTCAATTCGGATTTCGAACACGAGCTACCTTGGTAGGTAGCCACATGTTTATGCATATCTGCCACTCATCAGCCCTGCCCAAAATATTTCTTTAACTCATTCTCTCCGTAATTATTTACCACATTCTGGTGGAATCAACGTTGGTATCGTTAGTTAGGAGAGAAAGAGTTAACTTATTTAATGATTGCTATTCTTTTATATTTTTTTTGTCTTTAAATATACGTAAGGATACATTTAGTATGGAAGTGGGTTATTGTTGTTTACATCCTTATTAAAATCATAAACACGAATAATAATTTTGTGTACAAACAGATAATGTGTTATTGTAGACACGCATACCAAGTATCACAGCGCAATGCAAATCATGACTTTTCTATTTTTAGGATTTGTATATATCATTCCAATCATTGGAGGTTTTCTGGCCGACTCCTACCTGGGAAGGTTCAAAACGATTTGGATATCATCGCTGATTTACATTGTAGGTAAGCTGATACTCTAGGAAGATGCAAATATCTGTTGGAGGTGACTTTTTAAAAAAAATAATTTTGTTGAAACGATCTTTTTTGAAATGGCTTTTTTAAAAATAATTTTTTAAAAATGATTTCTTTAAAGGCTTGTTTATGTTAAAATACGTGGCAATAATCATTTATTAAAAATCCTTTTTGTTTGAAATGACTTGATAGCTTGAAATGACTTGACTGATTGAAATGACTTGACTGATTGAAATGACTTGGTCGATTGAAATGACTTGATTGTTTGATTGAAATGACTTGACTGATTGAAATGACTTGGTCGATTGAAATGACTTGATTGTTTTATTGAAATGACTTGACTGATTGAAATGACTTGGTCGATTGAAATGACTTGATTGTTTGATTGAAATGACTTGATTGATTGAAATGACTTGATTGATTGAAATAACTTGATCAATTGAAATGACTTGATCAATTGAAATGTTTGATTGATTGAAATAATTTGAATGACTTAAAAGACTTGATTGATTGAAACGATTTGATTAATTGAAATGCCTTGATTGATAAATTGTTTATTTGAGAGGAGTTAACTAAAATGACTTGTTTGAAACGACGTTTTAGTTTGATAAGATTTAATTCGATTCTCTTCTTCCAAAAGGAGTGTTTCTGCTACCAGCCGCGGCGATAGAATACAAAAACTGGAACTGGGCTGAACTCTCTGTGGTAGGTAATACGCCATACATAGAACTACATACATATATGTTTATTTTTTTTTAAATAGTTTACGAACAACTTAGCAACATTACAGAGAAAAGGTGCGACTACCTACCTACTTAGTATGGGAATGAAGGTACAGACGTTAGTTATGAAAAAAAACTGCTCAATTTTTTTTGCTTCAAGCTGTTTGACGCATTATTAAAATATTCGTATTTTAAGCGTGAATTCTAGACGTAAATAATTCATACAACATTTACCAATATTTGAACATTAATGCAGTGTATTTAAAGTAAATAACAGTACTGCACAGGAGCAGAAAGCCAAATTGCAATAAAGTATTTCGAAATATTCAGTTCTGACTTCTGCATCCTCAGAATTTCATTGATTTATGACGTTTTTTCTGTATATTTTGTATATACGGATTTATTCCCCTCCCCCCCCCCCCCCAACCAATATGTTCTGTTACGTTTTTTCTTCCACTTCCCATTGTCGGATCAAGTTGAAAGTTTGCAGAAATATTCATAATCAATGACAATAAATGAATCAATCCTAACAAAAAAAACAACTAAAAAAAAGATTTGTTAATTAATTAATTTTATTTTTAAAGTAGAAAGAGATAAATGGCAGTAATTATCGGTCCTTTCCCTAAGATAGGCTTTGCTTAAAAAAAGATTCCTTCTTTTGTTTTTTTCTTGTTTAACTCTTTCTCTCCTAACTGACGATACCAGCGTTGATTCCACCAGAATGTGGTAAATAATTACGGAGAGAAAGAGATAGGATTCCCAAGTCCCTGAAGCCTATTTCAGTCTGCAGCCATTACTTATACATTAAATTATTATCAGTTGAAAGCAAAGGTAACGATTACTAAGAGTGATTCTATTTTTAACCCTTTGCTTGTCAAACCTGCTGGTAAATATGGCACTTACTTCAATTTCAAATGTAATGTTTTCTTCGCTTTGCAGACTGGCAGAACTGCCCTGTTTGGCACGGCCTTGGTGTGCGTGGCTCTTGGCACAGGAGGAATCAAGGCTAACGTGGGACCTTTCGGAGCAGAACAGATTGAATCACTGGGGAAGGAAGCTATCCAGACATTCTTCAATTGGTAAGTCTGTATGCATCGTTTTATAAACTAATTAGTACTTTGAATTAACTAAGGGAAGGAAGCTATCCAGATATTCTGCAATTGGTAAGTTTTATGCATCATCGTATAGACTAATTAGTACTTTGAACTAACTAAGGGAAGGAAGCTATCCAGACATTCTTCAATTGGTAAGTTTGTATGCATCATCTTATAGACTAGTTAGTATTCTGAACTGACTGAAAATAGTAGAGTTATCACTGCGAATAATGGAAATTTTGAGGACATTCTAGAAGCGAATACTTCATTGTATTTATTGTGGACGGTCGTTGACTTGTAGCACCGATCTGCTGGTAGGCAAATAAACCGCTGTAGGTGTATTATATCATAACTTGAAATAATAACTTGAATAACTTCTTGGAGAAAAATACTAATTATACATTTAATTACAGTTTATCTTATCTTCTTATCTTATATAATACAGACGTTACTTCAAAAAAGAAGATGATTACATCCTACGCGTCATGCATTTAGTCATGCATATTAACCAATGACTTAAATTCTGCCAAGTCACTGGTTTTCCTGACCAGCCCAGGCAACCCATTCCATGCTCTAATAGCACTAGGGAAGAAGGAGTATTTGTACTTATTTGTCCTAGCATATGGGACGAGGGATGTGCCTTTATCTTTGTGTCTTTCAGAGTATTTTATTAAATTTTGTTTTTGTATTTGAAGATTATGGTTCAGTGTTTTGTTTATAATTGCTACTTTACTTTTGAGTCTTCTGTCCTGAAGGCTTTCTAAGTTTGGTGATTTTACTAAAGGTGTTACTCTAGTCAAATGTGAATATTCATTTGTTATGAATCTCACTGCTCTATTTTGTGTCTGTTCCAGTTTCTTAATGTTTTCTTAAGTTGAGGGGTCCCAAAAGGAGGATGCATATTCTATTATTGGCCTAACCAAGGTTAAATAACATTTTTAGTTTTATGTTCTTATTTGATTTATAGAAATTTCTTTTAATAAATCCTAATGCTTTGTCTGATTTTTTAATAGTTTCATCAATATGTGGATTCCATGACAGTTTTTCATTTATTATAACACCTAGGTATTTTGCGTTTTTGGTCTGTGTTACTGGTTTGCCATGAATAAAATAAGTGGAATTAATTTGTTAGGGTTAGGGTTAGGTAAATTTGGTAAATCATGTATGTAAATTAGAAATAGTAGTGGGCCCAAGACTGTTCCTTGAGGTACACCTGAGTTTACTGTTATCGGTGTTGATTTAGAGCCATTTATTATTACAGTTTGTTCTCTACCTATCAGAAAATCTTTAATCCACTGATACAGTGGACCATTAATGCAAAAATATTTTAATTTTTTAAGCAAACTATGGTGGTGAACTTTGTCAAAAGCCTTAGAAAAATCTAGTAAGATAGCATCTATTTGTTCACTATTATCTAAACCTTTAGAAAAATCATCAATTAGTCCTATTAGTTGTGTTTCACATGATCTATATTTCCTAAAGCCATGTTGGTATGGGGTGAGGACATTATGTTTGTCTAAGTGGTTTATGATGTTGCTACATATTATGTGTTCTAGGATTTTACAGTTTTTTGGATTATGGGTGATTTCAACCTACCTGATATAAACTGGAAAACACTAACCATAGATAAACACCAAAACCTTAAGGACATAAATGAGCTTTTCATAGAAACTTTACACAACCCAAGTATTTTATTTTTATGATCTCATGGTCTGATAGACCAGGGATAATATCATAATCAACTACTAATCCAGGTCTGTTGGTTAAGAAGAGATCTAATGTGTTGTTTAATCTAGTTGGCTTTTTAATGATTTGATCTAAACTTAGTTTGTAAAGTTTCTATGAAAAGCTCATTTATGTCCTTAAGGTTTTGGTGTTTATCTATGGTTAGTGTTTTCCAATTTATATCAGGTAGGTTGTAATCACCCATAATCCAAAAAACTGCATTATTATTTGTCTCTTTAAGTGTAGTAATCGGATTACATAGTTCCTGCATGTATTCTAAACTAGAATTTGGTGGTTTGTAAATGCTGCCTATTATTAGGGATGTTGAGGTGGTATTAATTTTACAAAATGTAGATTCTATGTTTTTTGAGTTAGGTAAGGTAATTTCTTCTGCTATAAGAGTGTTTTTTATTGCTAAAAGAACTCCTCCATGATTATCAGCCCTATCTTTTCTAAAAATTTCATAATTACTATTGAAAATTTCTGCATTATAAATTTCAGGATGTAGCCAAGTTTCTGTTCCTGCAATTATGTCTGGTTTCTCACATTCTAATAAAATTTCTAAGTCTGCTGTTTTGTTCCTAATGCTTTGAAAATTTATTTCTAAGGTTTTAAGGTATTTTGGTATATCTCTTTAGTAGGTTTGTTTAGTGAGGCTGTTGTATTAATTTTAGTAGATTTAGGTTTAACAGGAGTGAGTGGATCTGGCTAGTGGTTGGTGACTTTGGTTTGGGATGGTGTTTAGGATATTGTATGGGTTAGAAGTGTCTGCATCAAAGGAATCAAACAGTCCTGATGTAAACTGAGGTAACCCTCATGGTACACATTGCCATGATGAGTCTTTGTTGCCTAAGGCTTAATACACAGGTGTATTCATATGAAGACATGATACATGGTACCATTCATCGCAGGTGTCACATTGAATAGCTTTCTGTTTCATGGTGCATACTTTTTTGCAGATGTTGCATCTATCTTTAGATCTAGGCCCTGGATTTGACTCTACATCTCCTGCTAGTTTAGACAAAATCAACTTGAGATGCAATGCAATAAATGTCGTAGACTTTAGTAATAATATAAAATGGTATTTTAAACAAAATATAAATCATCACTACAAAACACGTCTTTTCACTCTATCTACCTGGAGTCGTCTCCTACCAAAGATCGCTCACGACAATGCCACTTATCTTGCATCATTCACACTGCTTCTTCAAACCGTTTTCTGGATGCAGGACAGGGATAGCTGCAGGCTGGGTTTGATCTTACTTCCTCAGAGAACGAGGCCACAGAAGCATCGATCGTTTGTATCTGATACAGGGCTGGACACCTACGCTTAAGATGACTGTCAATAGTGCATTCCAGAGACTTTATAATGTAAAAATGGTTAGAGAAAAATGCATATTTTTACCAAAAACAACAACATTGAAATATAAAGTTAGAGATAATCTGGAATGAGAGAATATTTTCCTTCTGCTATTTGGACAATGAATAGTCTTTGTTTTTATTGTTACATTAGATAAATGTCTGTTTTTATTGTTACATTAGATAAATGTCGTGGAATTACTTGTTTTCATTGATTATCTTCTCTTGGTATAATTTATGTCCCCTGATTCATGCATACTACATATTCGTATTGTTAACTATCTCTCTCAAGCGTTCCATAAGTCATGTCGCACACGTGTTACACCTGTCTAAGCTGTCACAGCTGTCACACCTCCATCAGTGGACTGGTCCCCGATCAATAGAATAAGTCTGATAGATCAGACAATTGATTGTATACAACTTGTGTATAATAGCCTTTTTGTAAACAGACTAACATCTAGCCTTTTGACAATACTTTCTGACGAGTAGGTCAGGTGTTGTAAAAGTTATCTGTTTCTTTGGACGATGGTCAACAAGACCAGAAAAGCGACTAACCTCAAATACGTTCAAAACCTCAGTCTTCTTCGAGATTCCACTCCGAGACCCCTGGGTTGGAAGTTTAAAGTCTTACCCCTCATCCACCTCGCTGTATGTGGTAAATCACACGAATTGAGAGGGGATTTTGGGAGTGTTCATGAACGCAAGTGTTGACGTGCTTTTCTATGTCAGGCCCTTCACCACATAGTGCTTCTTGCATTCTCCAAGCTTCCCACTTCACCTGTGTGGTCACCTAAGACCAACCTTACCCCGATGTTAGGTGTTAGTCAATAGAACTCTTTAAGTTAGGTCAGACTCTACAGGATTTCTCGCTAGAGTCTCTGCCACTAGAAAAGTAAAGAAAATGAAAACTACTTACAAATGCGATGGATCCAACAAGGTCACCTATGGTCACAGCTCTTTACTTTCTGGACCCGCTCTTTACCTACATTTTTTTTCTAGTCTTCGCAACGCCCTTAAACAGTTTGACGCTTTACACTCACTTTGCACTCACTTTACACTCATTTTGCACTCACTTTGCACTCATATAATACGCCTACAGCGTATAAAGTGCACTCACTTTGTACTTACATTACACTCACTTTGCACTTATATTGCACTCACTTTGCTCTTACTTTGCACTCACTTGGCGCTTACTTTGCACTCACTTTGCGCCTGGGTACGCCTTACGTTTCTCTTTCTTCCACCGCCATTTGCCCCTATCACCGCGCCTCTCTCCCGCCACCTTCACTTAACTCTTTACTTTGTTGAACCGTTGGGGCACCACACGTTATCTGTTTTTTCTCCATTCTTGTCTTTTGCCTTAAGTAGAGTCTCACTCAACGACAGGCCTGTTCATTCTTTTAAATGATGTCTTCCCATCGCTTTCTCTGTCTGCCTCTTCTTCTTTTTCCTGGTACTGTTCCTTGCAGGAAGGTCTTCGCAAGACCTTGTGACATGGTTTCAGTTTTAGTTTGCGTTTTTTTTTTTACAGTGATCAGCAGGTCACCGCGAGGACCTGCCAGTTTGATTCGGTTCCGAATCTCTTTATTTTGATGCGGTCTTTGTAGTTGATACCTAAAATCAGCTACTTATCCAGTTCTGAAGCCAGCGTCCAAGATTCGCAAGCATATAAGAATGTGGTCATAACCAAGGATCGCATCAGTCTGATTGTAACCTTTCGCTTTGTCTATCCAGATTGTTTTAGCCTTGCAAGTGCTCCCTGTCTCTAGCTTGTTCCTTTCGAGCTTGTTACAACTGCAAGAGAAAAAGAAACAACACCAAAAATCAATGACGTCATTATGTTTCTCTGTTCAGTCCTTTGTTAAAGTAATTTCTGTATTGCGTGCTAGGAAGTCAGCAGGAGAGGGGAAAAAAAATCAAGAAAAGGAAGACTCCTCATGGCAATAGTCTAATGTGGCCAGACTTTTTGGTCTTCAAACAGCATTCAGCAAAGATTGTAAAGAATATTTTTCTGGCGTCTACGTTAAAAAATATATGCATTAATTGGGGGGGGGGGGGGGGGGGAACTTTATAATCATGGAGTTTATTTTTAAAAAAAATTAAGAACAGTTTGTTCAGATAAGATAAGATAACTTTTTATTGGTCCGATCAAATGGAAATTCAGTTTGACTACAATTTAACTAACTACTGCAACAATAACAATATAGATGCAAATACGAACAACATTCACATATGAAACACATACACACTCACAAACAGCACTTTATGAATAAGCCTTCTACGTACTTCTTTAAGTTTTAAGTTGCAATGCAGTTAAAAGCAAAGACAGTTAACTATTTCCCAATAAATTGTAACATTGTGGGAAGATGAAGTAAGCCTGTTAAAACTGAAATATATTAGATCTACTCATTTAATGTGGTGTTAAGTGATTTGAATAGGAGCCTGGTCATAATTTTAAACATATGTGTTGCTGGACTCAGCACAGAGATCTATACTAACGCTTATTCTACATGTTCAACTGTTACTGTTACCTTAATTCGAAATGTTCAAAGTTTGAAAACAATGAATAAATAGAAACCAAACCAAGATCTGAATTTAAGGAGCACAGGTGACGATTTTTAAAACAGACTTTCCCCATAGCATGCTGGTTAATTTTAAAAAGGAGAAAATTCGGAGGTTTTACTTTTTCTAATTCTAAATACTTACCAGTCCATACCATCACAAAAAAGATACAAGACACAGATAGCAAAGACTAACAGACACAAACACTCTTTTGTTCCCCCTGGCAGTCAAATTATTAAATAAGAACAATCTGGTATAGACTTTGTCACATGTAAATTATGCGTGAGTCTGGTGTGAATGTACACTTTGGTTTCTTATTGTTATAATGTTTTTTGTTTGGTGTAATGCACAAATTGTTAGACAAATTTTCCATACTGACAATAAAGATTATTATTATTATTATTATAATCATTTACCTTTTGACATATTATTTTCATTCATGTTTTTCACTACGCCAGGTTCTACTGGGTGATCAATATGTCGGCGCCCTCATCGCCTACGCCGGTGTGGCGTACATTCAGCAAGAAGTCAGTTTTGCCTGGGGGTTCTTCGTTCCGTTAGTCAGCATGGTGTTGGCGCTGAGTGTCTTCGTGGCCGTTAAATCTAGATACGTCAGGACCAGACCGAAAGGTAGGAGATGTTCTGTTCCTCACCTTTATTTCTAACATCACTACAACATCACTGTAACATTACTGTAACATCACTGTAGCATCACTCTAACTATTGCTTTAACATCAATCCAATAATCAATCTAACCTCACCCTAACTGCATTAGTGTAGCATCACTTTAACATTGCTTTAACATCTCTTTTTTAACATCTCTGTAACATCACTTAACATCTCTGTAACATCACTTTAACATCGCCTTTAACGTCACTTTAACATCGCTTTGACATCGCTTTAACATCGCTTTGACATCGCTTTAACATCACTTTAACATCTCTGTAACATTCACTTTAACATCGCTTTAACATCACTTTAACATCTCTGTAACATCACTTTAACATCGCTTTAACATTGCTTTAACATCGCTTTAACATCGCTTTAACATCACTTTGACATCGTTTAACATCACTTTAACATTTTCTGTGACATCACTTTAGCATCGCTTTAACATCGCTTTAACATCCTTTTAACATCGCTTTAACATCGCTTTAACATCACTTTAACATCACTTTAACATCACTTTAACATTGCTTTAACATAATTCCTACATCACTCTAACTTCAATTTAAAATAACTCAAAAATCATCATTTTAACAATCACTTTAACATCAACATTAGTGTATCGTCACTCTAACATCGCTGATCAATAACTAACACAGACCAAGTACAAGAATGTAAATACTAAGGCACAAACCATCAACAACAATCTAAGTAGGAATGAGCACTGCTAAATTCTTTACACCAAATACATAAAAGACTTTTCTATCTTAGGAAACAAGGAAATTAAAACTTAACGAAACAATAATTAAACTTTTTATATATCAACCTTCGTTAGTCGAATTACTTTTACCTTTTACTGTTTTCCCATACAGGTATTAAATAATAATCGTGTGTCGTACATAAAATTGTTTGGTTCTGGAACTATGAACTTTGTGAAAGTAGAAAAAGCAAATACTAATTTGGATTTATTCTGCTACCTTTTACTTCGTTTTTGTTTAAGGGTTGATTTTCAGACTCTTGAGACTGTAAGGCCTGTGAAAGCTTGCGTCTTCCTGTCTGAACACACTTCTGTCTGAGACATCCATATTTCCGATCCCAATGGCTCTTATCTCAAGACGAGACACTTAAGTTAGAAGCGAAGTCGAATGCCGAGCACACTGGGGAAACTCTCCCATTTTGCTTCTCTGTGTCACATAAACAAACGATCCCTTGAATAACACAGTATGTGGATAGTGACTTATTTGTCTTAGTTTCTTATGCACCCCATCGCCTAATCGTCTCGTCTGACGACCGTTTCCACCAGAAAAGCTACGTTGATGCCGAGAGACGCTGTTCAAGGGCCTTTTTCTAACAATAGTTGCTGATATTTTAAATGATGAGAATTTCTTTTATTTCAGGTAGTATCTTACTACAGGATTCAGTATTTGTGCTCAAGGATCTAGAAGAGTAAGATTTATTGCATTCTAGTAGAACTATTTCCTGTTCTCTCTCTCTCTCTCTTTTTTTTTTTCTCTTTATGTATATATAGTTGTTCCTAGTTTTAGATTTTAGCATCCCTCTCTTCTCGATCCCCAAAACTGAATTAAAAAAAAAATCTGTATTTCATGTAGGCCTTTTCTTCTTGCTCTCGTTTTTAAAAAGCTTATATCAGCTCATTCTGTCTGACTATCTGTCTGACTATCTGTCTGACTATCTGTCTGACTATCTGTGGTACTAAGTTTGTACACGTTATTACTCCCATACTTTTTCTCGGATCAAGTTGAAACTTTGCATAGGTATTCATTGGCATAGTCAGCATATGAATTTAGTAAAAAAAACTTTAACCAGTCAGGGAATTTATTACTTGCAATTAATTATTTTGTTTAATATCAACACGACGCGTGGTGGCTAAATGGTAAAGCACTTAGCTTCTGAACTAGAGGTGTCGGGTTCGAAGCCTGGTGAAGACTGTAATTTAATTCCCGAATCCTTGAGACATTTTTGAGTCCATCCAGCTTTAATTGTTAGCTGTCAATAGTTGGGAAAAAGTAAAGGCGGTTTGGTCGTTGTGCTGGCCACATGACGCCTTCATCATAAACCCTGAGCCACAGAAACAGATGACCTTTACATCAACAGCCCTATAGATCACAAGGTCTGAAAGGTTTACAGCTGTGCGGAAGTTCTTTCCCTTAATAATAATAATAATAATAATCTTTATTGTCCATATGGAAATTTGTCCTACAATTTGTGCATTATCTTTGTTGTTTGTTTTTATAATAGGCTTTTAAAAAATATTTTGCTTGTTACTTATTTGTTCATTCTCTTTTGCACTAACTCT